>NW_023612614.1:0-63566 GCF_013339725.1 Rhipicephalus microplus | reverse complement strand
TCCACAAATTAAGTCCACAACGGTCAAAGCACCTTTTACTACATCCATTTTACTGGCGTAGCTGGCACCAATTTACATAAAATGATGGCGTTCAATATAGCCCTACAAAGGCGTGCTTGTGCTTCTGGATTTAGGTTTTCCCATCATTACAAAACATGCTGAACATCTCTCTAACCTTTAGGATTCTCATATCGTTTAAGCATTTTATTTACCCAAATATCACCCACTTCTGGAAATATGTATGCTAGTATAGCCTTTAGCCTCAACACAGGGGTTAAGGTCAGTGACTACTTAGTGAGCAGCAATAACTCTAATACTACTCTTGTGGTTTTGCTAGTGATTGTATCAGACGTTCGTTTTTCTTTCACCTTCCTTAATAAGCCGAATATCTACAAGACTAACCATTTCATTCAATGTTACCGTCTAAGATAAGCGTTTCACTCCGCTTTCCTCTATGAATAAACTGTCGTATTGACAGCACAGTAAAGTTTAAAAGAGTACTTCACAGAAAGAACAGTTCGCATACTGAACATCATTTATGGAGCCTCCGAACCTGCAGTTGTCTCAAAAGCGACTCTCTAGCACGTCGTATTGTCCACTCTTGAGCAGCAAAATTTTTTCTGGCATTCCAAATCACGTATCAAGGCTCTTCAGTGCCTTCTCAGCCTTTCTTTTAAGTGTGTGCACGGCATTGACGTTTACAGAGCTCAGCAATGACATGTCCAACATCTTCTTTCTTTTATAGAACTTCAGTAAGGACTGCCAAGGAGCGGAGCTCTAAGCAGCGGGAGTTTTTTTTTCATGGTAGCTTTTATTCTTTCTTGCCACGGGTCTTGATTGTGACAAGCTTCCTCTTTCGCGAATATTGCAGGAATTTTCCACTTTGATGGCATTGAAACTGTGATCACGTTGCACACGAAATATCCTCCCTTACAGACTATCGTAACCTCATTGTGCATTAAAGCGTTTATATAAAAGGGATGGACATCGCAAATGTAAGCCGATTTTTTGATCGTCTACGGCTTTAGGCAGTGTCGAACGAGAATAGCTTCTCGTTTTCAACGAAGCACAAGCAGTAAAGGTTAGCTTGTTGAATTCTCTCTAGACGTACAAATACCAATGAATAATTTCTTTTCAGCACAACTGGATTGTATTCAGTGAGGTTCGTTCAATTGAAGGAAACTTTATTATGTCAATGCTGGAGCAGGCACATGACTTACCTCAGTTGTTCAAACACTTAAAATTTGAAAACAGAAAAGGATAATACACAGTTTACAAACCCACACATAGAATTTCAAAGGTAACATGAGTTCTTTTATCTAGCCACAGTAATATATTATACCGCACAAATTTGACATATTAAAGAAACCAATTTGAAATGTCTATTTGACTGGTAAGCTATGGTGGCCTCGGCTTTTGCAAGACCCATGTTATTTACTTATTCGTTTTATTTGCAGACACAGATACACAAGGATACAAAAGAAAGAGTGAGAGAGCAATCTGGCGCCTTTAAACTGGAGAGGCCCCACGCGTGCTTATTTTTTTGGGAGGACTGAAGATGAAAGGAATAAAGAATATATAAATTGAAAAGAAGAGAGAAAAGTAGAGAAAAGAATGTCCAAGACACAGACAAGAAATTAATCTTCTCAAGGAATGCAACTGATCTGCCAAATTACTGCATCACCTTTCTCTGGTTTGTTCACTCTAAATGATGAGGCTTACGAAGCTGCTGTATCGGCGATGGAGCAGAAACCTGGAGACTAACAAATTGAGGACGACGCAGCGAGCGCTGGTAAGGAAAATGGTAGGTGTAACTTTAAGATACCAAAAGAAAGCAGAGTGGATCAGGAAACAAACCTGGGTTAAGAGAGAGAGAGAGAGAGTCTCATGAACGGCGCAGCCGTTGCACTCCGCGCTGTCGGCCCTCCCTATCTTAATTGAGTAGGCATTGGTGAAGGCTACGCCCAGACGCAGATGGCACAACACTGTACCTTCCTCCATAGAAATACCAGAGGGTAGCCGCAGTCGTGAAGATGGATCGAGAGAATATAGTCGATGATGTGTGAACTGTGATGACTGCCACTTCTGGAGTTTCATATCCTGCGCCAGCTTACTAAGGTATCTAGCTGAGTCAATCCTAGATAAAAGTACGGACACAGGGTTTGTTTGTACGTGTGCATTTCTTGCTGCTTCATCGACGAGGTAGTTGCCAGAGATACCACAATGACTTGGTATCCACTGGAACACAACGTTATGTTCGTGTTCGGTCGCATAGTGCAGCATTTCTCTGGTCTCCCATACCAGATGTTCGTACGACCCACGATGAAGTGCTGACGAAAGACATTGTAGAGCCGCCTTCGAGTCACAGAATAGTGCCCATTGATTAGCCGGTTGTTGCTTGATATAATAGATGGTACCTCGCAGGGCAACAATTTCCGAGCCAGTCGATGTGCCCACGTGACATTGTTTGTAAGTAATGTTGATGTGTCGCGATGGAATAACGGTGGCACCGGTGGAGCTAGTCTGGCTGGTAGATGCATCCGTGTATACGTGAATTTTGTCAGCGTAGAAAGTGTGTAAACAGTGCAGAGTCGCTTGCTTCAAGGCCAAGGCAAAAAGGACTTTTCTATTTCTGATTCCTGGGACGGGAAGGTGCACGTCGGGTTGTTGCAGGATCCACAAGGCGGATGGCAAACGCGCCAAGGGTATAAAACCGGACGGTAGCAAAGTGCGTTGGGAGCTGACGACCTTAGAGAACGACGCCTGCGTTCGTTCTTCTGGCAGAAATGTCAAGTGGCTCGATACCATCCGTGAAATGTGCCGAATATGTGCGCTCAGCACGTTGGTTGTGACGTAGGTCATAACCGGATGTTCCCGAGCCAATATAACTGTTCCAGCGGTTTAGGTAGTTAGTGGCAGGCCGAGACAAACACGTAGTGCCTGTGCTTGCACGCTCTGAAGTGTTCGAATATCGCGCGGTACACCAATAAAAAGTGCTTGGTAAAGCTGTAGCATGGAACTCAATGACGAACCTCATCTTTTTCCAGCGATGACTTCCAGGACGTGGGCAATATATACCAGCTTCGCTTTCAAGCTAGTCACGTGAGGGCTTCAGGAGAGGTCGCGGTCAACAATGACAGCTGGAGAACGATGGCTACGCTTGCAAGGGATGGGCTGGCCATTATTGGTTGTCGGGTAACTTGTCATCGCCTTGCGCGTGAAGGTCACCAATGCACATTTTTTTCTTGAAATTGTTAGGCCTTGCGTGCGAAGATAGTCACATGCTTGTGATGCTGCCCTCTGTATCCCTGCTCGAACTTGTAGGCGTGTCAATGCAGATGCCCAAACACAGATGTCATCGGCGTATATTGAAACACTGATTGTTTCCGGGAGAGCTTCCGCCAGGCCAAGCAAGGCAAGATTGAAAAGATCTGGGCTTAAAGCGCCACCTTGCGGGACGCCATGGCACGTGTAGTGGTCTGAAGTCGCGCCATCTTCAGTACATACAAAAAAGGATCTTCCTGTCAGGTAGCTTCAGATCAATCGAAACATTCACCCTCTAAGTTAAATGAACAGCAGTGCGTCTGTATAGCTTGATAGGAAGCGTTGTCATATTTACCTTACACATCAATAAAGAGCGCAAGTGCTAGTCGTTTCCTAAATTTTTGCTGATCTACTGATGACACCAAATCGCTGACGTTGTCAATAGATGAACGGCCTCGTCAAAATCCCGCCATGGAATCGTGGTAAATGTACTGCCGTGAAAGGAACCATTCCAGACGCGTGAGAATCATGCGCTCCATCAGTATCCCATCGCAGCTGGCGAGAGCTACATGCCGGTATGATGTCAGCACCAGAGGGAATTTCCCAGCTTTTATAAGTGGCACAAGACGGCTCTGTTTCCGTTCTTGAGGTACGGTGCCATCTTCCCATGACCGATTAAATAAATTTAGCTGTTGTCGTCTAGCTGTCCGGCCTTTGACACAGAGCCGTATACAATATCCCTTCGGGCCCTGGTGAAGAAGAACGCCTACACAGTGCCAGTGCAGCTTCTAGCTCTTCCATAGAAAACGGAGCATCCATAATTATATCTCGTGGACCGATATATCGCATAAAAGCACATCGGAAAATAGGACTGTCCCGCCGTTGATGCTCGCGCAAAAATTCCCTGCAACGTCAATTTCACGGCGGTTGAGACAAAGTGCGAGAGCCTTGAAGAGATGACGTTGCATGGCGCCTGAGCGAATACCCTGTAGAGTTCTCCATACATGAGACAATGGCTTGCGTGGGTCTAATGACTCGCAGAAGCTTTTCGATCTTTGATCCTGCAGCTCGTCTATTCAGTGTTGTATTTTTTCTGCAGACGCCTTGCTACTCTAAAATCAAGAATCGACTTGGTATGCCTGTATCTTCTCTCAGCACGTCTACGTTACGCCCGAAGCCTTTCTAATTCGGTGTCAAGCTCCGTGTGTTTCTGTGAGCGTGTGAAGTCGCGCGTACAATTTTTCATTGCATCTGCAATTACTTCTTCTAACCCACACAAGGAATGATTTTTGCACGTGTCCTCTACTTGGTCTTCATAAAGTGTCCACTGTATATACCGAATGACCGGCGAGGACGAAGCCTCTTGGCCATCAATGCTGACATATGTTGGAATGTGGTTGCTACCATGGGTTTTGATATTTCTAAACCACCGCAATTTTGAACTTAGGCAACAAGACACCAGTGTCAGGTCGAGGCAGCTGCTGTACGTCGTTCGTCGCAGGTATGTCGGGCTACCATCACTCAGAAGGTGCAGGTTGTATTTTGACACAAACGATATCAGTGAGCGCCCCTTCGAGTTTGTCCTCAAGATTCCCCATATCGGATGATGCGCATTGAAATCACCAGATATAATGCATGGGTCTGAAATAGCTGCCACAATGTCTGTTATTCTCTTACAATCAAATGGACTAGCTTGGGATATATATACGCCTGTAAGTGTAAAAGACAAACACTTCTTCTTCAGAGTAATGCACACGTACTGGTTCTTGTAATCTGGCGGTATAGCATGGACGAAATAAGTAAGCTTCTTACGAATGTAAACAGTAACTTTGCTGCTACTTCCATTCGTGGTTGAGGTGAAAGGCTCGTATCCTGATATACTTATAGTCGATGAGTTTGGCTCACAGATTACCATTATCGGGAAGCGGTTATTAAACACTACCTGCTGGAATTCCGATATTCGTGGCCTCAGGCCTTTCACATTCCAATATATTATGAAGGCGTTCCGAATATCATCTGCAAACGATAGCTGTTTCCGTTGATAAGCCATGGTTCTGCTGTTCATCTTCTTAAGCAATCGACTTCTGAAGGTTTGCTAGAACCGGGCTGATGGTATCCAGCAGCTGCAATGCGCTTCGTACTATTGGTGTTTGCACCCTCTCTACGAACACACGAATGGTACTCACGAGGGAGTTGACCATGGCGACTATTTGTTTATCCTCCTCTGTTGGTTTAGAGAATTCGGACGAGAAGCACTTCACTGCTAAAGTCTGATGCTGCGCTCTAGAATCGTGTAGACGAGGGAGTTCGGATCAGGCGTCAGCTGTGTCGCTGTTGGCGGCTTCTTTATCGGTCGACCCGACTGCGCTTGTTCTGGGAGACAGAAGTGGAGGCGACTTTGAGCGTGGTTCACGAGACAACGGTGTCTTGGATGTCTTGGAGCGCCGTCGATGACGCGATCGTCGTCGTCTAATGGATGTGGCTGCTTCACAGTTAGACGAGTGATCCCAAACCATTTTCTTCAGCACTGCCATTTCCTATCGAAAAATCTTATAGACCTTGGAAGATGCATTGTGAGTCCCATCACAATTCCAACATTTCTGAGTATTGGACTAACAGGTGCTAGTGGCGTGAGGTTCAGTGCATCGGGCACAAACGGTGTTGTTCTTGCACACACTGCTCATGGACCCAACTTCGTACAATTTCCGCACTGAAGTGACCTTAGTACGAAGGGATGAACAGCGTGTCGAAAGTGTCCCACCTTCACGTGTGACGGGAGGGTTTCACCCTTGAATATGATCTTCACGCAACGTAACTTGCCGAGACGAAGAACACTTGTTATGATGGTGCGTTCTGTAGCGGGCTTCATCAGGATTGGCAAGTGTGTTGAAAATGGTCTCGTCAACATCATAAATTACTCCAGCGATGACTTCTTTGCCGAGCGGTATGTGAGAGCGGACTGCTATGCTATTGAGCTTTGTGACCTTGCGCAATATGTCCAGCGCAGCCGCGTGGTTAACGTCAATGGCTAGAACATTCTTGCACGTGTTCACTCTGACGTCTTTTATTTCGTTTGGCACCAGTGCCTCCAGTTGTGCAGACACTGCTTGCCTGTTGAGGCGCCTCATAATGTCCGTGGCGAGCACTGGCATCAGCAGGACGGTGAATGCCTTGATACTACGTGAAGGTCTTATGATGGACACACTCGAATCAGATGGCATGCTCAGAAACCGTCTCTTAGCCTTGCGCTTCTTCACCAGCTCAAAGGTGTCGTCACCAGACTTTTCACTGCTGACATAACAGTTCTTGGAACCGTCACTGTCAGTGTCGCTCTCGGCGCCGTTGCGCTTACTGGAGGCGGCTTCCGCGGGATTCGTGGGGTCTGGCGGACGTGTCTGCGACTCCATCTCCATCGCAGACAGACAGGAAGCCGCACTTGGCTGGTGAAAAGAATGCTATCCACAAAAAATAGAAAAACTGAGGGACTCATCGTTCTGTCAGAGAGACACGTCGTCTTCCTTGAAATCAAGAAAAGGAAATGCACATGGGCTGTGCTTGTAGCGCGCATGCAGGATAACCGCTGGCCAATAAGGGTAACTGACTGGATTCCCAGAGAAGGCAAGCCGGTTGGGGAGCGACAGATAGTGTGGTGGGCAGATGGGAGGTTAAGAAGTTTGCAGGTATAAAGGGGCAGCAGCAAGCACAGGACCGAGCTGACTGGCCGAACATGGGAGAGGCTTTTGTCCTGCCGTTGACGCAGTCAGGCTTATGATGATGATGATGTGATGATAATGATGATGGAACGGATGGACGAACGCTTCGTCCCACTCATTGACGCCTTCAATATGCTGTGATTCTATTTTTCAAAAAGAGAACTGAAATATTTCGTCATACACACATTTGCTTTGGTGGTGAATGAGTTCATGGTGGAGTTCAATTGAGTATGCGGCGTCACCAGCCTCAATCGGCATGCGCAACAGCTGGCCTAAGCACTGGCACAGCACGCTCACATGCTAGGGTGTCCTGGCCTGTGTAAGCGGCTAGGTAAGACTCGTCCTCGTCGCGCTCTTCCTCGTCTTCTTGTGTTCGTTGTCTGAAATTTTGCGCTGAGAAGTTTAATATATAAGACTCATAGGCAACTCCCCCGTACAGTCTCTCAGCTATTATGGAGTGGCATGGGAGAACGAGATTCTGCAGACGGGCAATTAACCAAGATAAACCCGTTTGGCGTGCTCTAAAGAGGTAAAGAGAACTAGAATACAAAAAGAAATCGGGACGAGTAACAGCAACAGACACTGCAGTGCTGTGGAAAAATAACACAACAATGTGCACCATCTGTGGCCATGCACATGCACTGATGTCATTTTTGTACAAACCTTTATAAAACTATATAGTATATTTAGTTCAGATGTATTTATAGGCCTCCATCATAGAATGCCATTATATTTATTTTGGTAGTCATAGAAAAAGGTACATTGAATAAGAGGACCCCCTTTAAAGATTGAGTTGGCCGTAGGAAGGACAGGCAACCTAAGCATGAAAACTAGTGAAATTTTTGCGATCATGTCAGTTTTTTGGGGAATACGTGAGGCTGTTTCTAATATACCATGCTAAAACTGACATACTTATTTATTTATTTAGAAATAAATCAATAAATATTTTCTTATTGATTTGAGCATATTGCTGACCAACATTTGTGGGCCATTATAGGGAGCGAGTACATTCAAGTAATAATCAATATATAAAAACACTCAAGAAATGTCAACTGTCAACAATAACAACAAAAACAAAAAACATCAATATCAGCATGACAAAAAAGAAACAAAACCTCAACACATTATCCAAACATTTTAGGTGATGTAATTGTCAAGCAACTGTTCAAAAGTCTTTGCTGCCGTGCACTCAGCAATATGTGCAGGCAGTGTATTCCAGATTTCAATGGCATCGGGAAAGAACGACTACCGAAAGACATTTGTGCTGGTAGCATTGTTTTAATGGCTGCACTGTGGTTTGTTCTTCTACTGATTCTACCAAGTTTTCGTATATACATATTGTTATAAGTATTTATTCAACACTGCAGAAACTGAAATAATAGTTTTGTTCTGTTCCTCTTCCGCATAATCTTGAGCAGTTACAAATTACATGAGTGTAGCAATTTAGTAACTATAAACTTGCCTGCAAGTCTTTGGAATCTTTCCAGCTCAATTATCAGGTCGTTTTGGTGAGACTCCAAACTATGGCCGGGTGTAATTAAAAGTTTTATATACCACCTTTTTTACGTCTTTGGCTGCGTTTTGTAGTTTAACTCGAAGAAAACACAGCTTTTTGTAAGAAGAACACACATTTTCAATGACCAGTTCAGGTCATTCGATATTGCCACAGAAACTAATTACACTATCCGATACTATGAAGAATGAGCGTCTACAGACTTGTGCGCACTTCTGCTTGTGGCCACACGACCTATGCCTCTTGTTCACGGGCACGAGTCAGTGTGTGTTGGAGCTGCGAAAAAGAAGAAGGCGCGTTGGCGGATGAACAGTTTTAGGGGCGAAGCTCTTTATGGCGTGGCTTGTGCGTTCCTCGTAGTACGTAACCACCAGTGGCACATACCCGAAATAGCGATCCTTACGATGTTGACCTCCAAGGTGGTTCCGGTGAGAGATTTCTTCTGTGCGTTGTTGAACAATAAAAGATAGTGCTCAATGCACTTGTTAATGGCTGCTAAGGGGGAATGAGAGACAGGAGCATTCGGCCTTTGGGTAACGCGCACGCTGCGATCCCCATGAGCAGCTATTGGCATGTACATTGAGCACGATCTGACAAGAAAGGGTTGCTACGTTATACTCGCTGGGTGTAACCTCCTTGGTTTTAGAAAGGTTTAGCGAGCGTTGGGCCGCATAGCCATGAATACAGTGAACTAGTATATACCATGAACTCGAGGTGGTTAAAGGTGGGAAGTAAACCCGAAGCGCAAGCCGTAAGAAAGTGTGCTTGGGCCACCTCCCGTTTAGTCCTTGAAATGTCCGCTCTATGGTGGTGCTTCTGCATGGAGAATATATGATGAAAAGATGCGAGATGGGGGTACTTGGAGTGCTGAATAGATGGACGAACGGACACACAGCCAGATGCATGGATGGAAGCATGAACGGACGCAGGCGCGGATGCATGGACGAACGCAGGGACGGACGCACGAACAGACGCACGCACGGACGGGTGCATGGACGCATGAACGGTTACACAGACGTACGCAGGAACGGACGGAAGCAAGAACCAAAGGACGGACGAATGCTTCGCCCCACTCCTCATCATTCACTCCGTGGATATGCTGCCATTTTTTTTTGTTTTGGAACGCTCTAGCGGCTTCTAGCATTTTTCTTGCCCATAATTTTCAGGGCACAAGTTCACCCATAATAAACTAGTTTTTGGTGTTTCTTCTCTTGGACCAGTTACATTCCGGTGGAGGTGCTGGGTATCATTGGAAGGCCCCTTGGCGCAAGAAAATGAAGCCCCGATCTTCAACGATTGGAACCTGGTGAACTGAGTCCGGTACACCAGCGTTCAAGCCACCGCCTTCGAGGAGAGTCGCCGAAATTCGCAACCCTCCCCAGTACTCCAGCAACGCAAGCAGCGTCCACAGATTGTGTAACGATGGTTTGCCAGGGTACATCATCGGAACTTATCCTGTCCCCACCATGCTTGCCTGAGCTCTTCCACGGCGACACGTTCGAAGATGTAGAAAATTGGTTAGAACACTTCGAGCGGGTTGCGAAAACTAACGGCTGTGGTGAAGCTAGGAAACTGCGTCACGTGTTCTTCGCATTGGAGGATGCAGCGAGGACGTGGCATAAAAACCACGAAGCGTTCATACCAACAAGGGAAGAATTTCGACATCGTCAGCTTCATCGTCAGCGTGATTAGCGACTGCCTACGGCACGCCGACGGACTTGCCCGGAGAAAGACGTTGCTTCACCTATAGAAACTTGGAAGGTGGCACCAAGAATCTGCTCTGAGGACACATGAACTTTCATAAGATTCAGTCAGCGAAAAATAAGAAATAAAGCCTAAAACTGGGGTGCAGCGCCTAATTTTCAGCCGAGAGACCCATTCATAATGGTGAAACGGGGTAGGTAGCAGTGCGCAACCCTCGGTTTCGCCCTCATTCGTCAGCCTTAATTAAAACTTGCTTAATGTTCTCCAAGCTCTGTGAAATAGCCCATAGTGTCACTACACTCGGCCGAGAACATTCTCCTCATCCGTCTCAGCCAACACAACAACTCAGCTTTCTCAGCTTTCCTCAACTTCATATCACCTCTCTCTTCATATCGTTTTTGCGGTAAATAACGAGCGACGCCAAAAGCTCTTGGAAGTGGAAGACACGAGTCATATATCGAAGATCGTACAGAATATACATGCACCTGCATGTATATTGCAATTGCATGTATACTGCAAATATTAAATAATTAATTGATTAATAATTAATCATTTATTTCCTCTTCAGGAAGTAGATGGCATGGGAAGAAAAAGCTGTTGCGAGCTTGACTAGGCTTCCCAGCAGATTACAGTTAAGCATTGATTGATTTGTGGGGTTTAACGTCCCAAAACCACTATTTGATTATGAGAGACGCCGTAGTGGAGGGCTCCGGAAATTTCGACCACCTGGGGTTCTTTAACGTGCACCCAAATCTGAGTACACGGGCCTACAACATTACAGTTAAGCATGCAGTGATGGCATGGAGAAAGCAGTGTACATAAGTATCAACACACACAAAGTATACATTATTTTACACACAATAAAAAACATCAAAAATAAGCTAAAAGCTGGTGCTTTAGACATCAGCTCACCAAAAAAACATGAAGTGCAGACTTGCAACAATAAATGTCAAAATCATTCTGTGTCAATGTCAAAATCATCGCTAAGTTCGAGATCAAAGGTGGCAGTAGTAGGCAGTGTTCCCGGCAGTGCAGCAGGAGTAACAAATAAAATGATTTTCAGGCGTCCTCAAAGGATTGCCAACTCTCGTGCGCAACAAGATGCAGCAATAATGACATTTGCAAAGGCTGCAATGAGGTTTGTTGAAGCAGAAGTTGCAGAGGTATCTGCTTGTGCATACTTGACAGCAGTGGCATGTAACATGCGTATAAACAAGACTCAGCAGAGACTCGTCAAATGAACTAATTTTTTAAACCCTTTCCACCAATAGCAGCCTAATTATAGCATCCTATCGCACAATTCAACCTTCCTTATCACAGTTTCCCTGTGAACGACCTTTAATCGAAGTTTTAAGTATAGTGACGGCCCTCGATCACTCGTTTCTCGTCTTTGCTCATATATTTCACGATCCTGCATTGCCATCGTAAATGATGTCACAATAATAAAAGGAAAAAGGCCATCATTCAGTTTCTGCACGGAAATTTTTCGGCACTTGCATTACAACGACATCGACACTGAATCACCAAACGCAGGTTGCTATGCTAGAAACATGTCCCACTGCCTTCGGACATATCTTTGCCATTGCGTTTTGCTATTATTTGGAAACATCTTCACGTGCATGTACATGTTTACCTATTATACAGCTGCTAGCTATTTTTATGGGCAATTTTTCATTTGTGTTGATTTACTGAGCACATTTTATCGCTACCAGCCCACATGTAGGCATTTTTATGTCATCCTAAAATGGCGCAAAAGAAACAAAATATGCCGCAGCCATGAATGACAGTATTGATTTGGATTTAAGCATATCAATTATCGAGCCGCCGAAAAAATCAAAATATTGTTGCGATGGGTTCTTTCGAAAGTTTCTATATTCCAAGCTTGTTTTTCCTTGCTTCGGGGACAGTAGCAAGTTATATAAGGCTATCTCTTTGCCTTATATACCGATATATTGGCTGGCGTTCAAGTGTAAAGCACATACTTAATCAAACTTGTTATGAAACTGGGGAGTATAACTGCGTTCCGCGACACCCCACAAGCTGTCGCATGTTTGGAGAATGGTTTTGGACGGCATAATACGAAAAGATTACCTCGGCAACAATATCAAAAATACAGTCGTTATATTGGACAGCTGTTGGGCATTGCATAAACACTGGAGTATGCAATACCACTAAACTTCTTTTTACTGAAAAATGCGCAGCCAGTTGGCCAGGCCTGGACTAAAGAGGTCGTACAAAGGAAGATGAACAGTATCAGATATGTAATTGAAGCGGACGTGGCAGTTGCAGCGTGCGCTTGTAAAAGTTCTTCACACAACGAGTTTTGGTAGAAAACTAAGTTCTAACTATATTATTGCTTTGTTGCAGCATAGTAATGGGGGAATATGGAAAAATAGCGACAAAAACGTGTATCGAACCTCTTAATGCCACGCGAGGTATTGTGAGTAAGGCTGATCTGTTACAGCCAAAATGTACCTGGCTAGGTTCCAGCGGATCACGCACGTCAACAAAATATAGCGTAGAGAAACGGTTCTCGGCCGTCCTCGCCCTGAGTCCCTCACAGCATGGCGTTGTGTGGGGCTCATTAGGTTGCACGCTTGAGAGTACTCATAAGCATACGACTAATTATACCACGCCCCGCCGTGGTGAGAAAGTGGTTAAGGTACTCGGATGCTGATTAAGGTACTCGGCCGCAGGTCACGGGATGGAATCCCGGCTGCGGCAGCTGTATTTCCGATTTAGGCGGAAATGTTGTAGGCCCATGTGCTCAGATTCGAATGCACGTTAAAGAACCCCGGGTGGTCGAAATTTCTGGTACCCTCCACTCCGGCGTCTCTCACATTCATGTGGTGGTTTTGGGACGTTAAACCCCACATATCAATCATCAATAAACTTATTGTTCCACTAAGTATTGTATTTGCAATATCTTCATCTAAATGTGGCTACCAAGACACTTTCGTTGGTTCGGGACATCACACTACTTGACTGCATGTCACATAAAAATTTGGAATTCAAGACACTTCATTGAACGGCTTCATGTATAACAAAAAACAAAAAGCACGCGTCTCCGGAAAGTGAATCGCAATGACTAGTCACCGACTATTGTAAAGGGTTTGTGATAGTATGTGTTTTTATTGCCGAGTAAAAAATATGATTTATGTTAGTCTATTCTAAATAATTTTTTTTATTTTGATCTTACGTTTCGAATATAGCAACGGTTCTATAACGTGACCACAACGGAAGACAAAGGTGGGTTCTTGGAAACATCACCTCTAAAACAAAAGCCACAACCCAAAAGACTACTGTTCATTAAAAAAAAACGTGATAGGAGGAGAAGCGTAAACAAGACAGCACCAGAAGGTTGTTCAAAGCGCGAAATGGCTTAAGTAAGCAACATCACACAAAATAGAAACGTAGGTTGCGCGCAGAGGGTGAAGAGGAAGGCTCTTTGAGTGCGGAGAAGCAAGAGCGGTGATTTCTTGTTTCCTCAAGATCCGGCTTTTTCACATCAAAGTAGGAAAACACTGAGTGTTATAAGCGTAAGATATGAAAATACAGCAAGGGAGCTGACTTAAGAAAAGAGAGTTTCTGTTTTAAGGTTGTATAATGCGCACCGCGCACGCCCTTTCACGCACCCACTTTTACGTAGAGCTATACGGTCTACCTAAGGGGACCAGAACCACATATTGTGGAACGCGTAACAGCCCAACTCTTTCTTTTTTCTTACCCTTCAACCAACACTTCGGGGTGCTTTTTATTTGAGTTGTCAAGAATATTACTGAAGTCTTTCCCACGTTCTTCCTTGAAAGTTCGCACTTTCTAAGTGCATTCTTGGTCTGCTGCTTTTATCTTGAAGGCTGAACGAGATAGCGCTAAATGTAAACAGCCGAAGTTCTGAAGTGCGCCGGTGCATTAGATCCCAAGTATATTTATATTCCTAGGTGCTCGTCACGATATAGCAAGCGAAAAGGACATTGCTGCTTATACAAAACCATGACTACAAAGTAAAAGCTGTGACGGTAGTATTTTAGATTTTGCCGACGTATTAGAAAGCACTAGGGTCTGTTGCAGGGGAGCATGGTTGGGGTCCTCAGCTTCAAACCCAAGGCCGTGGGTTCTATTCATACCATAGACATGAATAGAACCCAAGGCCGTGGGTTCTATTCATGCCATAGACACTACCTAGCATCACCTTGCTAAATCATATAAATTACGTACAATTAACCTACAAACAACCTCTCACCCCTCAGCGAAGTCATTGAAGCAATTTAGACGAAGCAAAAGTTGTTTCAGAATCTTCTAGTTTCTCTGTTTCAAGGCTTTCGCTGCTTAGTGCTCAGTGCGAGTTTCACCAATTTACAGGGGCGAAGCTCCTTGAAGCGGCCCCCGTTCGTAGTCGGCCCCCGTTCGTAGTCGGCCCACGTTCGTAGTCGGCCCACGTTCGTAGTCAGCCCCCGTTTGTAGTCAGCCCCCGTTTGTAGTCAGCCCCCGTTCGTAGTCAGCCCCCGTTCGAAGCGGCCCCCGTTCGGTAGTGCGTAACCAGTCTTACGTTTTGACCTGCAAAGTGGTGCCACTGGGAGATTTCTCCTTTGCATTATTTAACAAAAGCGTTAACGAAAAGCCGAATTCTCCTGTCTCTCATTCTTCGTTAGCAGCCATCGGCATGTACATTGAGCACTATCTTACAAAAAAGGGGTTGCTACATTATACTCGCTAGGCGTAACCTCCTTGGTTTTATAAAGGTTTAGCGAGCGTTGGGCCGTAGTGCCATGTATACAGTGAACTAGTATATACCATAAACTCAAGGTGGTTAAAGGTGGGAAGTAGACACGAAGCGCAACCCGTAAGAAAGTAAGCGCGTGCCTCCTGTCGTTTAGTCCTTGGAATGTCCGCTGGATGGCGGTGCTTCTGTATGCGGAATGTGCGATGAAAATATGTGAGATGGTGGTACTTGGAGTGTTCACTAGATGGACGAACGGACACACAGACAGATGCATGGATGGATGCACGGATGGCTGCACGGGCGGATGGACGCATAGACAAACGCAGGTAAGGATGCATGAATGGTCGTGTGAACGCAGGAACAGACGCTCGCACGGACGGGCAGATGGACGCATGAATGGTCACACAGAGCGACGCATGGACGGACGCAAGCAAGAATGAATGGACGGACAGATGCTTCGCCCCACTCTCCATCATTCATCACTTGGATATGCTGCCACTTTTTTTAAATTCTGCAGCATTTCTTAGTCTTAGCATATATATATATATATATATATATATATATATATATATATATATATATATATATATATATATATATATATATATATATATATATATATATATATTTATATATATATATATATATATATATATGTCGCTGTCGACGATGCTTGACAGCGACAGTCAATGCGGGTACCGACTCTCTGCACGAGCTGCTCTTCTTCTTGCTAAAAAGGGCAACCCACTAGAAGGCGCTGGAGAGAACGACCGACTGTTCGAAGGCTTCACCACAACTGCCCCGGGTACGAAGAGGGAGCCGCCTGGCGACCTAGCAGCTGGTTACTATGAGCGGGTTGTGGTAGGCTTTGAGGCGCTCCACGTTGACAATGTCGCGCCCTCGACGGCGCATGTCCGAAGATGGTTCGATGGGTTCGATCAAGTAATTCACAGGGGAAGTGCGTTCGACGACACGGTAGGGGCCTTCGTATTTGGGCAATAGTTTTGAAGATAGGCCAGTTGAAGTGGTAGGAATCGAGAGCCAGACGAGCGCTCCAGGGAGGAACATGGGCGCAGTAGTGCTGGTGTCAGCGCGAATGCCTTTTTGCCGCTCTTGATCATGCGCTGTAAAGGTCCTTGCAAGCTCTCGACACTCTTCAGCAAGCTTGGCTGTAGCAGAAATAGGCGCCCACTCTGACGGATCTGGCTTGTACGGAAGTATAGTGTCGATGGTGTGCGACGGGTGCCTTCCATATAAAAAGAAAGGTGAAAAGCCAGTAGTGCTCTGAGGGGCGGTGTAAAATGCGTAGGTGACGAAGGGTAGAATGGAATCCCAATTTGTGTGATCGGCGGCGACGTACTTGGAGAGCATGTCGCCGAGCGTACGGTTGAAGCGTTCAGTGAGGCCATTCGTCTGCGGGTGGTAAGCAGCAGTTTTGCGGTGAACAACGTTGCACTCTTTGAGAATGGCTTCGACGACTTCAGACAGGAAGACGCGGCCTCGATCACTGAGCAGTTCCTGAGGTGGACCGTGTCGCAGCATGAATCGTTGGAGCAGGAAGGAGGCCACATCGCTCGCTGTAGCCGCAGGGAGAGTGGCAGTTTCGGCGTATCGCGTGAGGTGGTCCACAGCAACAATGGCCCAGCGGTTACTGGCCGACGTTAGTGGAAGTGGCCCATACAAATCGATGCCAACGCGCCCAAACGGCCTGGCAGGGCAAGGTAGAGGTTGCAGACCTACCGGCGACAGGTGCGTTGAAGTTTTGCGGCGCTGACATTCTATGCAGGAGCGAACGAATTTCTGCACATAGCGGTACATGCCGCGCCAAAAGTACCGTTGGCGAATGCGCTGGTAAGTCTTCGATACGCCAGAGTGCACACATTGCGGATCAGTATGAAAGAATTCGCATATGTCAGAGCGCAGACTGCGGGGTATGACTAGTAGCCACTGGCAGCCGTCACCGCTGTATTTGCGTCGGTGGAGAAGGTCGTCGCGAACGGCGAAATGGTGGGCTTGACGACGCAACGCGCGAGTAGATGGAGTGGATGGATCAGTCAGCAAGTCTATCAGTGAGGCAATCCATTGATCCTTGCGCTGTTCAGTAGCAACGGCATGAATGCTAATGGAAGAAACGGCAAGGTGAGACGCTGAGTCGTGGGCATTGTCGTCAGGCAAGGGAGAGCGCGACAGGGCGTCGGCGTTAGCATGTTGCCTTCCGTTGCGGTACAGCACGCGGATGTCGTAGTCTTGCAGGCGAAGTGCCTACCGGGCGAGACGGCCTGAGGGATCATTCAATGATGACAACCAGCATAGTGCGTGATGGTCGGTGACTACATCAAATGGGCGACCATATAAATAAGGTCGGAACTTGGTAAGGGCCCAGACGATTGCCAGACATTCTTTCTCAGTGACGGACGGTGTAATTAGTCTCGGCTTTTGTAAGCGTACGGCTTGCATACGCCACGACATATTCCGGGAACCCTGGTTTGCGCTGCGCAAGGACAGCGCCGAGACCGACACCACTGGCGTCCGTGTGTACCTCTGTAGGGGCAGTAGGGTCGTAGTGGCGGAGTATGGGAGGCGACGTCACGGAGAATGTTAGCGGCGGGTAGATGGAGCGGGGCGGGATGACGGTGACGTAGGTGGCGGTTGGTCATAAAAGCGGCTCGATTGGCTGGAAAAATTGGAGGCGACCTGCGGTCGCTGCACACGATTGCAGTAGTGTGCTACGTGACCGACGCAACCACAAGCAAAGCAGATGGGGCGATTGTCCGCAGTGCGCCATCGGTTCGCGGGTCTCATCCATGTCGAAGAACGCGATGGGCGAGCCGGCTGCTGATATAACTGCATAGTGGGCGGCACACGGGGCACGTGGATGACGTCGGTATATGTAGGCGGCACAGTTTCTCTGAAGGCCTGGGGTCTGGCGATGGTTTCGGTGTAACCAAGAGGGCCAGTCACAGGAATCGGTGGGGGTGGCCTGGCGACAACTTGGGCGTAACTGAGTGGTGTAGATACTGGAGGGGGCTGGTGATATTCTGGAACGACCTCTGCGATTTCCTGCTGAATGGCTCGGCGGAGGGGAGGCAGAAGTGTGCTTGACGACTGTTCAGCACGTTGCGGGGAAGCAAAGGCCAGCAAAGAGACCTGGCGGGCAACTTCCTCATGCACGCATGACTTGAATTCAGCAAGCAAGGCGGTGTGATCGGGAAGTGTTGACAAGGCCGAGAGATCAGCGTCACGTGAGGGTGGTCGACGGGTCATCGAGCGCTGGCGTCGCAGCTCCTCGTAACTTTGGGAAAGTGTAATGATCTCTGCCACAGTGCGAGGGTTCTTGGCCAGGAGCATGGTGAAGGCATCGTCGGCGATGCCTTTTAGAACATGGGTAATTCTGTCGGCCTCTGACATGCTCGCGTCCACTTTCTTGCACAAGTCAAGGATGTCCTCTATGTAGCTTGTGAAGGACTCACCGGTCTGCTGTGCTCGTTCACGTAACCGCTGTTCGGCTTGGAGCTTACGAACGGCAGGACGGTCGAACACGTCGACGACGGCGGTTTTAAAAGCGGACCAAGTGGGGAATTCGGATGCGTGGTTGTTGTACCACATGCCGTCCACACCCGCGAGGTAGAAAACCAGGTTGGCGAGTTTACCTGCCTCGTCCCAATTATTGGGGACGCTGACGCGTTCGTACATAGCAAGCCAGTCCTCGACGTCGGTGCCATCCGCGCCGGTGAAGACAGGAGGGTCGCGGATGCGGGGTACACCGGAACATGGCGTCGGCGCAGGAGGAAGCGTTTGCTGTGCGGCGTCTTGGTGCATGGTAGAAGGCACGGTGCGGGATCGAAGCTCCAGGGGCATCAAATGCTAACCGAAGGTGTTAGAAGGGCACAGCACTCTCCACCAAATTGTTGAGACGTTTATTGGCGTACGCTTGTCGACGAAGCTTGACAGCGACAGTCAATGCGGGTACCGACTCTCTGCACGAGCTGCTCTTCTTCTTGCTAAAAAGGGCAACCCACTAGAAGGCGCTGGAGAGAACGATCCACTGTTCGAAGGCTTCACCACAATATATATAAATATATATATATATATATATATATATATA
This sequence comes from Rhipicephalus microplus, assembly GCF_013339725.1. Lineage (NCBI taxonomy): Eukaryota > Metazoa > Arthropoda > Arachnida > Ixodida > Ixodidae > Rhipicephalus > Rhipicephalus microplus. Next base: position 44,544 of record NW_023612614.1, on the reverse strand, counting down.
TATATATATATATATATATATATATATAACCTACTTGGGTGCTGTAACCTAAACACCAACGTCAGGTTTCAACATAAACCGCTGGGTGTTTTTGTCAGTCGATGTCCTTGCGAGTCATGAGAAATCGTGCAGCTAAGAAAAGCGGGGGATAGTGGTAGGACCTCCTTCACCCCTAAATTACTTTCTCCAATCGTTTTTTGCTGAATATGTTCTTGTCCTAATCACGAGTGCCTTCAAGAAGTGCTCTCTTTTTCCCCCTTCTCCCACCTGATTAAAAATCCGCGCTACGATTCTTGTCGGCCAAATGTCTATAACTATTGAAGACGCATGAAGTCGGTCTAAGTGGCAATGCTGAACACAAAGCAACACATTAAAATGTGATGTAGGCCCCTAGTAGCGTGCTGCTTCGCAAGACAATCACTCCCGGAAGGAGTGGAATGTGCAAATTTTCCCCTAGACATGCCTTGTTTTTGAATTTCAGTAAAACTCCGTTCATTATCAAAGCAATGAAATGCAAGAGAGTGAGGATGTTGTAAACGAAAGGCGAATGCGACTTTCATTTTATGTGTCACTGTATCGCACCGACACGACCATGCTCCACATTCTTTATTTACGTAAACTATGACTGCTAGAGAAAGTATACCAAGTGCACTTCATATCAGTTAGTATCAGAAATCGATCGATATCCTTCACATAAACTGGTGAAGTTTTTCTGATACTTCCAGAACTATCTAAGTGCACTTTGTAAAGTAAGTTCTGTTACTTCTGTCTTTAGTTGTCTTTTTGCTTAAGAGCCTCTGCCTTCTTCACGTGGGCTGGTTCGCAGTTTTGTCTCTTCTATATCATTTTGTAGCCTGGTAAATCTTTGAGATTTCAAGAAATAGAATGCGTAATGTGGGCTTTGCACCAAAAATCTCCTTTCTCTTTCTCCTGAATTATGATGATGAAGTCCTGAAAGTAATTATATTCATCTTCACTCAGCATGCAGATGCTCTCGCCATCTTCAAACTATTTAAAAATATATGTTCTGATCTTTGATAGACTTCTAGTTCTTTGAACCATTGCGCAGGATGTCCTTGCTGCTCAAAAATGAAAAGTTGAATATCAAATAAAACTAAATTACCATCCAAGCACTCGGAACGCACTAAGCATAATGGTGTGTGTCACCATGTGTATCACAAACTGGGATGCATTCACGTGTCTGTGTTGCAACTTTTCGTCTATACATCTGATGTGTGCTTGATGCTCTATGTTTGGTGCATGGTAGCTTGTGGGTGAAACCACCACAAAGAATTTCATGGGTAGCCATTCATGTGGCGGTTTGTGTCGCACAACGGCTTTGCTGACAACATTCTAGGGGAAAGTAATGAAAGCCTGGAGATCCTACGAGGTGCAGTATGGTAGCATTGCTTTTCTGTTGTAGTTGCTGTGCACTCGCGTCTTGCAGACCATTAAAACTTTCCACTTCACCGCCAGAAAAAAGTAAACTAGCAACGCTCGCATGTGCACACGCGTAACTATAAATGTAAGCTGTGTAATTCCAGACTATGCCTGAAAAACGCTCTGTATGAACGTTTGCACTTAGATTCTTGAAAAAGAAGCTAAAAATGTTCAGAAGGTATAAGCGGGTTGTTTTAAATGAATCATCCAGTTTCACCCCAGAGTTCTTCATTATGAAAGTGTATGACTGTTTTTGCGCGATACGTTCTTAAATTGAGAATGAATTTGCGCTATTCAAAACGCAGGCAAGGAATACCATGTGAGTGAAAGAAAAAGTCTTTTACGCCAAAAATACGATAAAAAACAAGAATGTAATGATCCCGTACTTACCGAATTGCAAGAAAGACAGTATAAAGTCGTTTTATGTTATGGCATATTAAAACGCAGTGTCTCTTGGGTGGAGCCATCAGGTATATGAAATGCTGCAGAGCCATTTCATTTATAGCTCATTTGAATTTGTGGATTATGACGTACGGCTCTGGCGTATGACAGAGGTTTCATAGCATTACTGACACCTTTGTCGTTGACGGATAAAAAAATGATTACAGCCGGTCAACTGCCACTCTGACGGAACGCATGTCGAGCCTGCCGAGGTATCTTCACCGTAATTGTGTGAAGTTGTTAGGCTCGGGCAGTCGGGTACAATTTTCTGCCGTGGGGATCACATTTCGATGGTGGGCATAAGAAAATACATAAAAATTTTGTATTACTCCTAGAACCATGAAGTAAATGCGATAGCAACTAATTAGAAGGCTAAGCGAAGTAAGCCCTACAGCTAACTCCAGTAGGATGGTCTGTCAGGTGACTCTTCGAAACGCTGGGATAAGAAAGTACGTCCACTATTTGGACCGCCTGTCCTCTTTTTTCGTGTAATGCTGCAACGTGATGTAACCGCCGAAAGCCCAGCACTTACGTTGGTATGAGCCGTTTACTGATGTATGTCAAAATAGCTGCTCCTGATATTCCCACCTCCATGCTCTTTTACCGAAAATCTGGACTGAGTGCTTCATTGCTACTTGAGCCACGAGCATCAACAGCCTCCCAAGCTTTCGCTTGAACATCAACCACACAATCCGCTGGCAAAATTATCAATTTCAATTGTATGCAGAACATGAACGTGACGGTAAGCAGAGGAAATTCAACGAGAGGGTTCAAGTGATTGCTATCCGAATGAAGAACATCTGGCCACAGACAACGATCCATGTCAAAAAATAAATTTCATTTAGTGTCTCCCACTATCCAAATCATGCCGTTGTTATAGCTCCTAAAACTAGAGCCAAAAACTATATTAATAACGCATTCTTTCTCAGCATGTCGTGAACTTAGAAAGCAGCCCGACTGTGCTGGTAGATTTTTACTTTCCCTGTGCAAGGATATAAGCGTCATTTTGAACTGAATTACACATTTTAGTAGGCGTGGTAAGCACGGATATCTTTTTATATCATTTTCTTTTATAGTTACGGAATCACTAGTACCTAGGTACTATCATTTGGATACAAAACAAGCTACGCTGGAAGAATGGCGAAAATAGCCCCTATAGTTCTTTCCGTGTCATAGTGCAGGCTGGTCACATGAACCAAAAAATATGAAATAAACAAATAAATCTGGTTACATTAGGTTCACTTGCGCGTGTAGCAGACGTAGCAGCGGCATTAAGGATTACAGTACTGGGAAAACACGCAGACGAGGCAAATATGCACAATGGCAACCAGAACACATTCAAGCGTCACTTCAAGTTCGGCAAGGCATTGTGACGAAGCCACAGATAACTCCTCTTTAGGACTCAGCATGTCAGCACTGTAATATAGCGGGAACAGTCTCTAGATGGGTTCGCCTTATGACCATGTTTCTATAGCACGAAAAGCACAGAACAAATTGATGATGACAAAGGTAGTCATCTCGCGTATAATGCAAGCAGGCCTCGCTTTTGAAAGCAACGGAAAGACCGCGGCGTCGGTTGTTCTGTTTAAAATAGCCTTCCTACGTTGTGGAACAGCTTTGCGTGCCTCTCTTTGTTATCTTTTATTCGAACTTCATTCAGTGCGCTGTGCAGAAGAACCAAATGGCTGAGCTGCTCTTAGTGTTATTGCTTTGTCTCGTTCGCACGTCTCTTGTCTGTGCCCTAGCTCCTTTTTAAAACAAGAAAATTCGCCTAGCTTTTGTTGGTCTGGTAGCCCGCGGAGTGTAAAAAACGTCAGTTTTGTGCACTCGTAAGCTTTACGTTTCAGAGCTTTTTTTCTCGACAAGCAGCTCCTAGAACGAAAGAAGGGGCCACGATGAGTTAGTTGTGCGTATACTTTAAATATATTTCAGTTAGCTTCATTTTTTTTCATTCGTGCTTTGTTATTTTATTTCAGAAGCTTTTATACGCTTGACAAAATGCTTTTTCACAGGATCTGCAATGGTCGCCAGCTTTGCGACGCTTACCGTCACTCGCACAGGCACAGCAGTCGGGGAGCGCTTACAGCGGGCACGCGGAAACATTCTGAAAGCAGTCTTGATACTCAAGTGGTCGTTCAAAAATAAAGTGAGACGAGGAGGGACTACGGTGATTCCCAAAACCGTAGCGTATGTTGACCCGTCGCGTTGGCAGGCTTGAATTTAGACCGAGGCCTTCGTGCTATAAATGTTCGCACTGGACACGCCAATACGCTTAAAGATTATGTATGGCTTCGTGAAAGAGGGCCTCTTTATTTGTAGATGTTCAATGTAAATGCATGCTGCTAACGTTGCTAAATATTTTCTTAATGCGGATATATAGAAATGACAGTAAACCATGAATTACATTGGGTAACAAGTGCATCTACGGAGATTGATGTAAAAAGAAAAGCCAAAAACTCAGGTGACGAAGAACGTAAGTTTGAACAAAATTTTGCAATGCCAAGGCACGTTTATGGGAAAAAAGAAGACAGGGAAAGTTATATTCACTCCATTTATTCGTATAAATTATATATGAAGTTGTATCAGCATATACGGGTGGTCAAGTGCACAATAATACAGTTTATTAAACAGTACGCAGGGCAGAAAAAATATGGTGTGAGAACTGAATCAACAAACCTCACACCTACTCTGCGTTCTTTCACCATGCTCTGTTCGGCGAAAGTGTCCGGCTCCTCGCGTCCAGCGTCTTCGACATGACGATTCCCTATCAAAAAACATGAGTAAAAAAAGAGATAACGCGCGTATGGTGCTGAACGTCGGTTAAGAAAGCACAAACTTGGGCCTGCACCAAAAAAAAAAAACGATCATATTGACATTGAGGAGTAGGAGATCAAGCTAATATACCGTAAATAAACAAACAAAATAAAACTAGAAATCTAGAAGAGTATACCAACGACACGAGCCGCCGTGGTGGTGGAACAATAGAAAGAGAAGATGCCATGTTAATTAGGAAAACACTGCTTTGGCGAACATGGCGTACCAACGTATAACCCGCGCCTGGGCTTCATCAAAGTGAGACGAAGCAAATGTGGCAGAGTTTTAACGACGAATAAGTTCGCGAATGCAATGGTTTCTTTTTCGTAGTTTTTTCAACGCGCATGCTGACTAGAGACGTGGTGGTCGCATTTCTGAAAAAAAAGCACATCTTTTGTAAATGCAAAGCATTTCTTAGTGAAATTCGGCAACTTTGAGCATATCTATCTATCTATCTATCTATCTATCTATCTATCTATCTATCTATCTATCTATCTATCTATCTATCTATCTATCTATCTATCTATCTATCTATCTATCTATCTATCTATCTATCTATCTAACTAGCCACCTACGACTTTTAGTTTTCCTGGCCGTTTGGATAATGGTATCGATACCAAACTTGGTATGGCATAACATGACTGTATGATGAGCATATATGACTAGTCATGACATGAAAATCATGATATATATGTCATGAATGTCATGATCTACATTTCATTGTCGTGCTGCTCTTGCGGTGGTCTCGCTCACATGACATGTTGCAAATTTTGTATGGTATGTCATGATTACATGGCGAACACAAGTGACAGACCCTTACATAAAAATTATGACATACGTGTCATGTAACAACATGACTACATGCCACGCTCATGATGTGCTCGCGGCCATTTCGTTAGCGTCACATATACAAAATTACGCATTACGGTACGTGATTGGATGACGAAGGTGTGTGACTGATGCAAACATGATAATCATGAGATGCGTGTGATGTAACAACATGACTACATGCCACGCTCATGATGCGTTGGCGGCCGTTTTGCTAGCTTCACTTATACCAAATTTAGTATTACGGGACGTGGTGGTGAACACAAGTGACAGACCCTTACATGAAAATTGTGACATACGTGTCATGTAACAACATGACTACATGCCACGCTCATGATGTGCTCGCGGCCATTTCGTTAGCGTCACATATACAAAATTACGCATTACGGTACGTGATTGGAAGACGAAGGTGTGTGACTGATGCAAACATGATAATCATGAGATGCGTGTGATGTAACAACATGACTACATGCCACGCTCATGATGCGTTGGCGGCCGTTTTGCTAGCTTCACTTATACCAAATTTAGTATTACGGGACGTGAATGGATGCCAAAGGTGTGTGACTGATGCAAACATGATAATCATGAGATGCGTGTGATGTAACAACATGACTACATGCCACGCTCATGATGCGTTGGCGGCCGTTTTGCTAGCTTCACTTATACCAAATTTAGTATTACGGTACGTGATTGGATGACGAAGGTGTGTGAATGATGCAAACATGATAATCATGAGATGCGTGTGATGTAACAACATGACTACATGCCACGCTCATGATGCGTTGGCGGCCGTTTTGCTAGCTTCACTTATACCAAATTTAGTATTACGGGACGTGAATGGATGAAGAAGGTATGAGACAGGTGCAAACATGTTAAACTTGAGATGCGTGTCAGGTAACAACATGACCACATGCCACGCTTATCATGCGCTTGCGGCCGTTTCGCTAGATTCACATGTACCAAATTCCGTATCACGTGACCCGAACGGACGACAAAGGTCAATGACACATCAAAACTTGATAAACACGACTTGCGTGTCATGTAATAACATGACTACGCGGCACACTCACGATGCGCTCATGGCCGTTTCACTAGCCTCACAGATGCAAAATTTGGTATTACGTGATGTAAATGGATGACGAAGGTATGATAACCATGAGAAGCGTGTGATGTGACAACATGGCTACATACCACAGTCAAGGCTCCAATACACTTCGACGTGACATGGCACGCGTGCGCTCCGGCGTTCGTTTTGTCGCGTCACGCCGGCGTTTCCACGCAAGACGCCAGTCCTGCCATATGCTCGCTGGCACGTGCCGCACTGCGTTGCTTTGACGCATGCGCGTTTCAGCGCGTCTGGCGTCCATCCGTCATGCAAAGAGGGAGACGCAGTGTTGCCCGCATCGGCGCGAAATGCAGCATGTCGCATTTCGCGCCGGTTGCCGTCGGGCCGTGCCAGTGTGCGTTGGTCACGCCTGGCGTCAGACTACAGAGTGTTCGCGTTTTGCTAATGTAGCATCGCTGTGCTCAGCGTGCGCGCGCGTCAACGCTACATTGGAGTATATTGGGCCCTTCATGATGTGCTCGCGGCCGTTTTGCTAGCTCCACATATACCAAACTTGGTGTTACGTGACGTCAATGGATGACGACGGTATATCACAGGTGCAAACATGATAATCATGACACGCGTGTCATGCAAGAACATGACAACATGCCAGGTTTATAGCGTGCTCACGGCCGTTTCGCTAGCTTCATATATACTAAATGTGGCATCACGTGACATGAATAGATGTCGAAGGTAAGCGACACATTCCAACATAATAATCATGACACGGAAGTCGTGTACGGTATAATTTACCTCCACCTCGCAACGTTTTGGTGATTTTTAAGTGACATATCAACCTTCCTCATTCGTGCTTCACATATCATCGATTCCCACAGTACCTGTGATCTGCCACTTTTTTATCACGATTTAAACGTTTATGCGAATCCTGCATCGGGAAGAAAATAAACACAACAAACAGGAAAATTCAAGAGATAGAGTATCAGAAGTTGTTGGGGTTAGCGTGAGGACACTAAAGTGAATGATAGGATGGCAAGGCCAAAACAAACAGAAGGTAATTGGTCTTGTATTTTACGGTGTTGCTCCATTTTCGTCCCAATGGCGGAAGAGGACACCGTTCCGGCAATACTCCAAAACAGAGGCAGCCCGTAATAATCGTAGTGCCAGCAATGAGAGAAACAGGGGTAAACTTTATTAATTTCTGGCAGATTGCTGGGCTGCAGGTTCTCACCTAGAAGCTGATTGCTCAATTTAGATTCGCTTAAAAGCACAGAAAGCAGAAAATCGAGACACTGAGTGAGTTTTCTTAAGGCAGCATCAGAAACCATCTGCACCCATGCTTTCAGTTTTCACACCTTGATTATTAACGTTATCTATTATTTTGTTTATTAGAGCATATTTGGAAACGTGTACGTACAAGGAACTGCGTGTTTTAAATGACTATGTAGTGCATGCAAAGAGTGATTGATATGTAAGGTTTAACGTTCCAAAACCACCATATGATTATGAGAGATACCGTAGTGGACGGCTGCGAAAATTTAGACCACCTGGAGTTCTTACATGCACCGAAATCTGTGCACATGGGAATACAGCATTTTCGACTCCATCGAAAATGCCGCCCCCACAGCCGGGATTCGATCCCGCAAACTGCGGGTCAGCAGCCGAGTACCTTAGCCACTACACACCACCGCGGTGGGGCTGCACGCAAAGATTAAACAGAGGATTCGAAGGATTGCACTCCACAAAAAAGCGGGGAAAGTAAAGTCACAGTAGTGCGCTAAGGAAGGCGCATTCACTTTGTGTAAAGACATTAGGGTCGGTTTTAGCTTTTGTCTAACCAACCCGTTTTCTTTCCGCCACATTCTTTGATATAACTGCAAGTATTACACAATTCCTGCATTATCATCCCCCTCCCCTTTTTTTCAAGAACTGGTGATCAGAAATTTTCATTACCTTTGTTGTTTGTTCATCTCTTTCTAGAGTGTACCGGCTTTCTCACAATTTAATACTTCGAGGTAAATAGGTGGATAGATAGTATTAAACATTGCTAAAATGTTGACTTGCTTTACTGGTCTTCGATAACTTTCTATAAAAGCCAGTACAATACAGCTTTAGGTCTTCGAAAGGCTGGCAGTTGGGAACAGTAGCTATTGCAACAGAGGGGCTGGAACGTCCCTGAACACGGCAGCGAATGCCTTTATCGTTGCCGCAACCAGAGCTCTTCAGGTACACGAAATCTTTGTTATGAAGCAACTTCTCACTTTTTCCTGGCTTTGATACCAACGTCGTTCGTTCAAGGCCACACATTGAGGGTGCTAATGAAAGCGTGAAAAGCAGTCTTGCTTGAGTTGGTTACGTGAAACGCTATATGCTTCACCGTTTGCTCCTCATTCAAACTGTGATTGAATCTGGCCCTCCCGGAGTGACACTTGACTCCACAAAATTTCTTAAAGCACTTGAGCTACAAAATCTTTGTTCGAATTCGCTATGGAACTGTACCAAATGAAACTCTCGTTTGAAGGGTATGGTGTGATTATGCCGATAGAATGCCATAAAAAGCATTCATTGTTATTTTTCCGGCGTGATAAATATGAAGATGACCACAGGAACAATGATAGATGGGAGTTTAAATATGCGTTTATGTCTGTTATTCAATGTAATGTGCTACCCTATGCCCAGACTAGGGAAGCGTCCGAAGCGCTGACTGATGCTCCTACGTTTAATGGGCGTGTATAGCTTGCAAAGTGAACCGGGGGATAGCCGCCATGGTAGCTCAGCTGGTAGAGCATCGGATGTGTTATTCGAAGGTTGCGGGTTTGGTTGCTGCCCAAGGAAAGTTATCTTTTCGTCAACATTTTTGTATATTCATGTTTCTATTACTTTTATTCAGTTGAACGCTTCAGTTGAATCTTCTATGAAGACGTGGAATCGGCAATGAGTAAGGTAAAAACACAGTATACAATACTGATGGGAGACTTTAATGGAAAGGTAGGGAAGAAGCAGGCTGCAGACCAGGCAGTAGGGGATTATGGCATCGGTACTAGAAACTCCAGAGGAGAGCTACTAGTAGAATTCGCAGAACGTAATAATTTACGGATTTGGAATACCTTCTACCGAAAACGAGGAAACCGCAAGTGGACATGGAGGAGCCCTAATGGCGAAAATAAGAACAAAATAGACTTTATAATGAGTGCACACCCTGGAATCTTGCAGGATGTGGAAGTGATTGACAAGGTACGATGCATTGACCATAGAATGGTACGGTCTCGAATTCGCCCAGATTTGAGGAAGGAACGGCAGAAACTGATACGCAAAAAGCCAATCAATCAGCTAGCACTGAGAGGGAAAGTACAGGAATTCAGAATGTCGCTGCAGAACAGGTACTCGGCTCTTAGTGAGGAAACCAACCTTAGCGTAGAAACATTGAATGATAATCTGACGAGTATCATTACGGAGTGTGCAGTGGAGTTGGAGGCAGGGTAGTTAGGACACTGGCAAGCGTTCCCAGGAACGAAGCTCCTTCTAACGCCTTAGCTAGTGACAACAAAGCCAAAAAGCACCGCAAGACGAAGAGTAAGTTCAGTAAATTCCAATCAGCAATTGCCGACATTAAAGAGGCACTCATACAAATTTGCGGTAGACTCGATCGTCTGGAAAGACCAATTGCTCAACCCAGAGCCACGAGAAGAATTCCCACGCCGGACCCGGGGTCCATGTCTTCCCAGGGACCCCAACCTGCGCTGCCGACATCCCCTCAGCCACCAGGTCCAATAGGTGAAGCGAACACACAGGGGGTCATGCCAAGTCAGCACCATGGATAGCACACCACAATTTTTCAAGATCTGGCAATGGAACTGTAATTCATTCAACAAAAAGAAAGCTAACCTAACGCAATTAGTACGATCATGTAAAGAAAAACCACATGTCATCATTTTACAGGAGTGCGGGGCGGAAAAGTACATTCAAAACATGTCCTTTTCGGGGTACAGGGTTTCCAGGCCAACCCTGGACCCCGACTTCAAACAAGCCAGGGGCATTGCCACCCTCATCCGTAAGGACATCAGCTTTATGGAAAGGGACACCCCGACATACAAGAAAGGCCTGGAATCCATGATAACAGAAATCATTCCGAGTCGAACTCTTAAAGCTCACCTTTACATACTGAACGTATACAGTTCTCCGACCGACCGACTCAGGAACTTTACCAAACTCCTGTCATCGGCGGTGTCGCAAGCCAAGGACCGGCCGTTGATCGTTGCCGGCGACTTCAATGCGCACAACAACGTTTGGGGCTACAGTACCAATGACAGGAAAGGTCTTAACCTTGCGGAGTGTGCAAACAACCTCAACTTGAAGTTAATCACGGACTCAAGGTTTCCGACACGCAGAGGCAATTCTGTTCAGCGAGACACCACCCCCGACCTGACGTTCCTCGGAAACGCGGAAGGGTCATGGGACAATCTGCAAGAGGACCTTGGCAGCGACCATTTCATCTTAGAAATCAACGTCCGTATCACACCCGCTCCACCTAAGACGTACAGATACGTCGACTGGGACCTTTTCCGAAGAATAAGGGGTAGCGAGGACAGCCAAGGGGAAACCTTTGAAGAGCTTCTGGAAAATCTGAAAAGTACGGTGGCAAAAGCCACTAAAGAAATAACCTTGGACCTGGAGGTTCCAGTCATGGACTCCAGACTCGCACACCTCCTGGAGGCGAAGAATGCGCTAAGACGACGATGGGAAAAGCAGAAGCTAAACAGGAGGCTGCGATCTAAACTAAGGGAAATAAACAAAAAAATCGAAGAACATTCCAGAGAGCTGAGTGCGCAACAATGGGATGAGGTTTGTAATGAGGCGGATGGTAAAATGAGACGGGGAAGCAAGTGGAGCCTCCTCAAAAACCTATTCGCCGACAGCAACAAACCGACCAAGAGCAATGCTCGAATAATGCTCGACAGACTCGTCCACCTGCACACGATTGAAGGCACTAGTCCTCAGGACTTTGCTAACACCCTGGCAGACATATACCTGCCGACAGAAAGCAAATCAGTCCCCTGGGACGACCCGGCATGCGAGTACAAGGGGACACCTCAACGCTCACTGGATCGTCCATTCGAGGTCTCAGAGATTGTGCACGCCCTTCATGGCCTTAACGGCCGCTCGGCCCCTGGTCCAGACGGATTAACTAACAAACTTCTCAGAAACTTAGATAACCAAGCCATACAAATCATTACAAAGAAAATAAACGAGGTATGGACGGCGGGCCGCGTACCGGATGAATGGCGAACTGCCAATATAATTCTCATCCCCAAACCCGGAAAACCGCTCCATGCCGAGAACTTGAGACCAATATCCCTTACTTCGTGCCTCGGAAAGGTCGCCGAACATGTCATTCACAATAGAATTGCAGAGCACATCGAAGCAAACAGCCTTTTTCGCCACAATCTCATAGGATTCCGAAAATCACTATCAACACAAGATGCCATGCTCCTTATCAGGAGTGCTGTGATAGACAATAAATCACGGGACGTAAAGGGCATCCTGGCGCTCGACATAACGAAGGCCTTCGATACGGTCAGGCACGAACATATCCTCAACGAAATCTCCAGTTTACATCTCGGAGAAAAATTTCACAACTATGTCAGATCGTTTTTGGCGGACCGTACGGCTACCATAAACATCGGTACAAAAATAAGATTATTCCTTGCCCACCAAAAGTTGCCAACCAGTAGTATACTTATGTCACCTCGTATTGAATAGGTCTGCTGCGGTAGTCCCACTTACCAAATATCTTGTTGAGTGAAAATGAATTGTAATAAAAATTGCGATAAAATTGGCATTTCCTACGTACAGTGGGAATCGATGATATGTGAAGGACGAATGGGAAATGTTGATATGTCACTTTAAAATCAGCACGACGTTACGAGGTGGAGGTAAGTGATGCCGTACATAGCTTGAGGGCCATGATTATCATGTTTGGATGTGTCGCCCCGCCACGGTGGTCTAGTGGCTAAGGTACTCGGCTGCTGTCCCGCAGGTCGCGGGATCAAATCCCGGCTGTGGCGGCTACACTTCCGATGAAGGCGGAATTGGTGTAGCCCATGTACTCAGATTTGGGTAGACCGTTCAGAGGACGCTCCCGTTCCAGAGGACGCTCCCGTTCCAGAGGACGCTCCCGTTCCAGAGGACGCTCCCGTTCCAGAGGACGCTCCCGTTCCAGAGGACGCTCCCGTTCCAGAGGACGCTCCCGTTCCAGAGGACGCTCCCGTTCCAGAGGACGCTCCCGTTCCAGAGGACGCTCCCGTTCCAGAGGACGCTCCCGTTCCAGAGGACGCTCCCGTTCCAGAGGACGCTCCCGTTCCAGAGGACGCTCCCGTTCCAGAGGACGCTCCCGTTCCAGAGGACGCTCCCGTTCCAGAGGACGCTCCCGTTCCAGAGGACGCTCCCGTTCCAGAGGACGCTCCCGTTCCAGAGGACGCTCCCGTTCCAGAGGACGCTCCCGTTCCAGAGGACGCTCCCGTTCCAGAGGACGCTCCCGTTCCAGAGGACGCTCCCGTTCCAGAGGACGCTCCCGTTCCAGAGGACGCTCCCGTTCCAGAGGACGCTCCCGTTCCAGAGGACGCTCCCGTTCCAGAGGACGCTCCCGTTCCAGAGGACGCTCCCGTTCCAGAGGACGCTCCCGTTCCAGAGGACGCTCCCGTTCCAGAGGACGCTCCCGTTCCAGAGGACGCTCCCGTTCCAGAGGACGCTCCCGTTCCAGAGGACGCTCCCGTTCCAGAGGACGCTCCCGTTCCAGAGGACGCTCCCGTTCCAGAGGACGCTCCCGTTCCAGAGGACGCTCCCGTTCCAGAGGACGCTCCCGTTCCAGAGGACGCTCCCGTTCCAGAGGACGCTCCCGTTCCAGAGGACGCTCCCGTTCCAGAGGACGCTCCCGTTCCAGAGGACGCTCCCGTTCCAGAGGACGCTCCCGTTCCAGAGGACGCTCCCGTTCCAGAGGACGCTCCCGTTCCAGAGGACGCTCCCGTTCCAGAGGACGCTCCCGTTCCAGAGGACGCTCCCGTTCCAGAGGACGCTCCCGTTCCAGAGGACGCTCCCGTTCCAGAGGACGCTCCCGTTCCAGAGGACGCTCCCGTTCCAGAGGACGCTCCCGTTCCAGAGGACGCTCCCGTTCCAGAGGACGCTCCCGTTCCAGAGGACGCTCCCGTTCCAGAGGACGCTCCCGTTCCAGAGGACGCTCCCGTTCCAGAGGACGCTCCCGTTCCAGAGGACGCTCCCGTTCCAGAGGACGCTCCCGTTCCAGAGGACGCTCCCGTTCCAGAGGACGCTCCCGTTCCAGAGGACGCTCCCGTTCCAGAGGACGCTCCCGTTCCAGAGGACGCTCCCGTTCCAGAGGACGCTCCCGTTCCAGAGGACGCTCCCGTTCCAGAGGACGCTCCCGTTCCAGAGGACGCTCCCGTTCCAGAGGACGCTCCCGTTCCAGAGGACGCTCCCGTTCCAGAGGACGCTCCCGTTCCAGAGGACGCTCCCGTTCCAGAGGACGCTCCCGTTCCAGAGGACGCTCCCGTTCCAGAGGACGCTCCCGTTCCAGAGGACGCTCCCGTTCCAGAGGACGCTCCCGTTCCAGAGGACGCTCCCGTTCCAGAGGACGCTCCCGTTCCAGAGGACGCTCCCGTTCCAGAGGACGCTCCCGTTCCAGAGGACGCTCCCGTTCCAGAGGACGCTCCCGTTCCAGAGGACGCTCCCGTTCCAGAGGACGCTCCCGTTCCAGAGGACGCTCCCGTTCCAGAGGACGCTCCCGTTCCAGAGGACGCTCCCGTTCCAGAGGACGCTCCCGTTCCAGAGGACGCTCCCGTTCCAGAGGACGCTCCCGTTCCAGAGGACGCTCCCGTTCCAGAGGACGCTCCCGTTCCAGAGGACGCTCCCGTTCCAGAGGACGCTCCCGTTCCAGAGGACGCTCCCGTTCCAGAGGACGCTCCCGTTCCAGAGGACGCTCCCGTTCCAGAGGACGCTCCCGTTCCAGAGGACGCTCCCGTTCCAGAGGACGCTCCCGTTCCAGAGGACGCTCCCGTTCCAGAGGACGCTCCCGTTCCAGAGGACGCTCCCGTTCCAGAGGACGCTCCCGTTCCAGAGGACGCTCCCGTTCCAGACGGCGCTCCCGTTCCACAGCGCACTCTCAATCCAGCGGGCGCTCTTGCTCCAGGGGCCGATCCTGGTCGAGATGTCCTGGCAAGAAAATGACCTGGGCCGACATGGTTCGCGACAGCGGCTCTGCACCGACAACACCGACAACTTCAAAGCAAGGTAAGGTACAGCCAGAGCATGTGGCAGATCCACGAATACACACATTAGAACGGGAAAACAAAGCACTCAAACAGGAACTAGCTGAACTGAAGGCAACTCTCGCCAGGCTAGAAGGACGTATCCTAAAAGACACACCGCCACCCATCCCTCAATCATCAGGATCTGTGGTCGCATCATGTAGCCCAAATAAACGCAGAGCCGTAAACACCGAGACAGATGACGACACATCAGACGTAGACGACTTTATGTCCGACGTCAGCGAAGCTCCTTCTAACGCCTTAGCTAGTGACAACAAAGCCAAAAAGCACCGCAAGACGAAGAGTAAGTTCAGTAAATTCCAATCAGCAATTGCCGACATTAAAGAGGCACTCATACAAATTTGCGGTAGACTCGATCGTCTGGAAAGACCAATTGCTCAACCCAGAGCCACGAGAAGAATTCCCACGCCGGACCCGGGGTCCGTTAGGTGGCGTCCGGGAGTGCAGACGTGGCCGCGTCTGCTCCCGCTTCTTTAAATGTTTTCGGACATCTTTCTTGTGTTCTCCACCGATCCATTGGACTTTCCTAAACCAGTTTTGTGCAAGCTATCTCACGACATCGTTCTCGTTGGGGTGAGTGAACTTTTCGGCGAGTTTTTGAACTTCAAGTGTGCGAAGCGAGGGACGCGTCTCTAGGACTAACCACTCGGCTACGAGCACGGAGCTAGGGTTCACTTCGAGGCAGCGCCGGGCCTCGTCAGGCCCCTGCCGCACCTGACTAGGCAGCGAGGATGCCCGAGATGGTGACAGTTGAAGGCATGGATATCACTCCGGAAGATTTCGACGGAGCGGGGTGGACCACCGCCCTTGGCGCCCGGCGGAAACGAGATCCGGCAAGGAACGCAGGTCTGCTACCGCTGCAAAGTCTACGGCAAACACAGCAAGAAGCATGGTTTCAACGCTCGCTCCCTCGCAACAGTGCAGAGGTTGTAGCCGCTTCGCGACTCCCTCGGCTGCCGAGAGACCAGATAAAGGTCATTGTACGCCCCGCGGAGGGCTTGACGTTTCGAAGACGGACATGGTACTGCTGTCGAGAGCTCTGACTATGGCAGCTGGGCTCACTGACCAAGAAGCTCGGAAGAGATACAGTCGCCCCAACAAGGTACGATATTCTTGTTATTTCGACTCCGGTCAGAATTCCAACGCAGTCGCATACGCTGGAATTCAGAAACTTCACACGAAAGTCGGCGCATTTGATGTTTCTGCCTACTTAGCCGCCCCGGAAAAACACTTGTAAAGGCGTCATCAGGAATGTTGACCCCTCGATAGAAGAGCACACCCTCAGAGGCATGATTGTCAACCAACGAAACCCGACCGCCATTGAAGTCAAGAGAATCAAAAACACGCACGTTGTTGTGATACTCTTTGATGGGCTTCGAGTTCCCAAAAACGTCATGTGCGGAACGGCCTTAGTGCCGTGTTCCCTTTACAAACGCCAAGTCGATGTTTGTCACGCCTGCGGCCGAGTCGGGCACCGGGCCGACGTATGCCACCAGAGCAAGGCAGAGAAAAGTAAATGCCACAACTGCGGAGACGCACTCTCAAACGATGCTGCAGAAGCCCACCGTTGCACTCCGAAATGCAAGCTCTGTGAAGGTGATCACCCAACAGGTGACCGTTGCTGCAGCAAAAGATACCACATCCCATATGTCGTGCGAGGACGCTCCCGTTCCAGAGGACGCTCCCGTTCCAGAGGACGCTCCCGTTCCAGAGGACGCTCCCGTTCCAGAGGACGCTCCCGTTCCAGAGGACGCTCCCGTTCCAGAGGACGCTCCCGTTCCAGAGGACGCTCCCGTTCCAGAGGACGCTCCCGTTCCAGAGGACGCTCCCGTTCCAGAGGACGCTCCCGTTCCAGAGGACGCTCCCGTTCCAGAGGACGCTCCCGTTCCAGAGGACGCTCCCGTTCCAGAGGACGCTCCCGTTCCAGAGGACGCTCCCGTTCCAGAGGACGCTCCCGTTCCAGAGGACGCTCCCGTTCCAGAGGACGCTCCCGTTCCAGAGGACGCTCCCGTTCCAGAGGACGCTCCCGTTCCAGAGGACGCTCCCGTTCCAGAGGACGCTCCCGTTCCAGAGGACGCTCCCGTTCCAGAGGACGCTCCCGTTCCAGAGGACGCTCCCGTTCCAGAGGACGCTCCCGTTCCAGAGGACGCTCCCGTTCCAGAGGACGCTCCCGTTCCAGAGGACGCTCCCGTTCCAGAGGACGCTCCCGTTCCAGAGGACGCTCCCGTTCCAGAGGACGCTCCCGTTCCAGAGGACGCTCCCGTTCCAGAGGACGCTCCCGTTCCAGACGGCGCTCCCGTTCCACAGCGCACTCTCAATCCAGCGGGCGCTCTTGCTCCAGGGGCCGATCCTGGTCGAGATGTCCTGGCAAGAAAATGACCTGGGCCGACATGGTTCGCGACAGCGGCTCTGCACCGACAACACCGACAACTTCAAAGCAAGGTAAGGTACAGCCAGAGCATGTGGCAGATCCACGAATACACACATTAGAACGGGAAAACAAAGCACTCAAACAGGAACTAGCTGAACTGAAGGCAACTCTCGCCAGGCTAGAAGGACGTATCCTAAAAGACACACCGCCACCCATCCCTCAATCATCAGGATCTGTGGTCGCATCATGTAGCCCAAATAAACGCAGAGCCGTAAACACCGAGACAGATGACGACACATCAGACGTAGACGACTTTATGTCCGACGTCAGCGAAGCTCCTTCTAACGCCTTAGCTAGTGACAACAAAGCCAAAAAGCACCGCAAGACGAAGAGTAAGTTCAGTAAATTCCAATCAGCAATTGCCGACATTAAAGAGGCACTCATACAAATGGTCCGTTAGGTGGCGTCCGGGAGTGCAGACGTGGCCGCGTCTGCTCCCGCTTCTTTAAATGTTTTCGGACATCTTTCTTGTGTTCTCCACCGATCCATTGGACTTTCCTAAACCAGTTTTGTGCAAGCTATCTCACGACATCGTTCTCGTTGGGGTGAGTGAACTTTTCGGCGAGTTTTTGAACTTCAAGTGTGCGAAGCGAGGGACGCGTCTCTAGGACTAACCACTCGGCTACGAGCACGGAGCTAGGGTTCACTTCGAGGCAGCGCCGGGCCTCGTCAGGCCCCTGCCGCACCTGACTAGGCAGCGAGGATGCCCGAGATGGTGACAGTTGAAGGCATGGATATCACTCCGGAAGATTTCGACGGAGCGGGGTGGACCACCGCCCTTGGCGCCCGGCGGAAACGAGATCCGGCAAGGAACGCAGCGTCTGCTACCGCTGCAAAGTCTACGGCAAACACAGCAAAGAAGCATGGTTTCAACGCTCGCTCCCTCTCAACAGTGCAGAAGGTTGTAGCCGCTTCGCGACTCCCTCGGCTGCCGAGAGACCAGATAAAGGTCATTGTACGGCCCCGCGGAGGGCTTGACGTTTCGAAGACGGACATGGTACTGCTGTCGAGAGCTCTGACTATGGCAGCTGGGCTCACTGACCAAGAAGCATCGGAAGATACAGTCTGCCCCAACAAGGTACAGAATATTCTTGTTATTTCGACTCCGGTCAGATCCAACGCAGTCGCATACGCTGGAATTCAGAAACTTCACACGAAAGTCGGCGCATTTGATGTTTCTGCCTACTTAGCCGCCCCGGAAAACACTTGTAAAGGCGTCATCAGGAATGTTGACCCCTCGATAGAAGAGCACACCCTCAGAGGCATGATTGTCAACCAACGAAACCCGACCGCCATTGAAGTCAAGAGAATCAAAAACACGCACGTTGTTGTGATACTCTTTGATGGGCTTCGAGTTCCCAAAAACGTCATGTGCGGAACGGCCTTAGTGCCGTGTTCCCTTTACAAACGCCAAGTCGATGTTTGTCACGCCTGCGGCCGAGTCGGGCACCGGGCCGACGTATGCCACCAGAGCAAGGCAGAGAAAAGTAAATGCCACAACTGCGGAGACGCACTCTCAAACGATGCTGCAGAAGCCCACCGTTGCACTCCGAAATGCAAGCTCTGTGAAGGTGATCACCCAACAGGTGACCGTTGCTGCAGCAAAAGATACCACATCCCATATGTCGTGCGACGACGCCGAAGACAAAGACGCCACCGCTCCGAGAAAGAAGCCAACGCTGACGAGGTTAACGACCTCGCGGACATGCAACCGGAGATGGCAGATGGTTCCACTCCCAAGCGGCGCTCCAGCTCCAGAGGGCGTTCCCGTTCCAGAGGACGCTCCCGTTCCAGAGGACGCTCCCGTTCCAGACGGCGCACCCGTTCCAGACGGCGCTCCCGTTCCACAGCGCACTCTCAATCCAGCGGGCGCTCTTGCTCCAGGGGCCGATCCTGGTCGAGATGTCCTGGCAAGAAAATGACCTGGGCCGACATGGTTCGCGACAGCGGCTCTGCACCGACAACACCGACAACTTCAAAGCAAGGTAAGGTACAGCCAGAGCATGTGGCAGATCCACGAATACACACATTAGAACGGGAAAACAAAGCACTCAAACAGGAACTAGCTGAACTGAAGGCAACTCTCGCCAGGCTAGAAGGACGTATCCTAAAAGACACACCGCCACCCATCCCTCAATCATCAGGATCTGTGGTCGCATCATGTAGCCCAAATAAACGCAGAGCCGTAAACACCGAGACAGATGACGACACATCAGACGTAGACGACTTTATGTCCGACGTCAGCGAAGCTCCTTCTAACGCCTTAGCTAGTGACAACAAAGCCAAAAAGCACCGCAAGACGAAGAGTAAGTTCAGTAAATTCCAATCAGCAATTGCCGACATTAAAGAGGCACTCATACAAATTTGCGGTAGACTCGATCGTCTGGAAAGACCAATTGCTCAACCCAGAGCCACGAGAAGAATTCCCACGCCGGACCCGGGGTCCATGTCTTCCCAGGGACCCCAACCTGCGCTGCCGACATCCCCTCAGCCACCAGGTCCAATAGGTGAAGCGAACACACAGGGGGTCATGCCAAGTCAGCACCATGGATAGCACACCACAATTTTTCAAGATCTGGCAATGGAACTGTAATTCATTCAACAAAAAGAAAGCTAACCTAACGCAATTAGTACGATCATGTAAAGAAAAACCACATGTCATCATTTTACAGGAGTGCGGGGCGGAAAAGTACATTCAAAACATGTCCTTTTCGGGGTACAGGGTTTCCAGGCCAACCCTGGACCCCGACTTCAAACAAGCCAGGGGCATTGCCACCCTCATCCGTAAGGACATCAGCTTTATGGAAAGGGACACCCCGACATACAAGAAAGGCCTGGAATCCATGATAACAGAAATCATTCCGAGTCGAACTCTTAAAGCTCACCTTTACATACTGAACGTATACAGTTCTCCGACCGACCGACTCAGGAACTTTACCAAACTCCTGTCATCGGCGGTGTCGCAAGCCAAGGACCGGCCGTTGATCGTTGCCGGCGACTTCAATGCGCACAACAACGTTTGGGGCTACAGTACCAATGACAGGAAAGGTCTTAACCTTGCGGAGTGTGCAAACAACCTCAACTTGAAGTTAATCACGGACTCAAGGTTTCCGACACGCAGAGGCAATTCTGTTCAGCGAGACACCACCCCCGACCTGACGTTCCTCGGAAACGCGGAAGGGTCATGGGACAATCTGCAAGAGGACCTTGGCAGCGACCATTTCATCTTAGAAATCAACGTCCGTATCACACCCGCTCCACCTAAGACGTACAGATACGTCGACTGGGACCTTTTCCGAAGAATAAGGGGTAGCGAGGACAGCCAAGGGGAAACCTTTGAAGAGCTTCTGGAAAATCTGAAAAGTACGGTGGCAAAAGCCACTAAAGAAATAACCTTGGACCTGGAGGTTCCAGTCATGGACTCCAGACTCGCACACCTCCTGGAGGCGAAGAATGCGCTAAGACGACGATGGGAAAAGCAGAAGCTAAACAGGAGGCTGCGATCTAAACTAAGGGAAATAAACAAAAAAATCGAAGAACATTCCAGAGAGCTGAGTGCGCAACAATGGGATGAGGTTTGTAATGAGGCGGATGGTAAAATGAGACGGGGAAGCAAGTGGAGCCTCCTCAAAAACCTATTCGCCGACAGCAACAAACCGACCAAGAGCAATGCTCGAATAATGCTCGACAGACTCGTCCACCTGCACACGATTGAAGGCACTAGTCCTCAGGACTTTGCTAACACCCTGGCAGACATATACCTGCCGACAGAAAGCAAATCAGTCCCCTGGGACGACCCGGCATGCGAGTACAAGGGGACACCTCAACGCTCACTGGATCGTCCATTCGAGGTCTCAGAGATTGTGCACGCCCTTCATGGCCTTAACGGCCGCTCGGCCCCTGGTCCAGACGGATTAACTAACAAACTTCTCAGAAACTTAGATAACCAAGCCATACAAATCATTACAAAGAAAATAAACGAGGTATGGACGGCGGGCCGCGTACCGGATGAATGGCGAACTGCCAATATAATTCTCATCCCCAAACCCGGAAAACCGCTCCATGCCGAGAACTTGAGACCAATATCCCTTACTTCGTGCCTCGGAAAGGTCGCCGAACATGTCATTCACAATAGAATTGCAGAGCACATCGAAGCAAACAGCCTTTTTCGCCACAATCTCATAGGATTCCGAAAATCACTATCAACACAAGATGCCATGCTCCTTATCAGGAGTGCTGTGATAGACAATAAATCACGGGACGTAAAGGGCATCCTGGCGCTCGACATAACGAAGGCCTTCGATACGGTCAGGCACGAACATATCCTCAACGAAATCTCCAGTTTACATCTCGGAGAAAAATTTCACAACTATGTCAGATCGTTTTTGGCGGACCGTACGGCTACCATAAACATCGGACAAATCAGAAGCCGTAAGCACAAGCTGGGAAACGTCGGCACCCCCCAAGGGTCAGTGCTTTCGCCACTTCTTTTCAACATCGCAATGCACGATCTGGCGAACCGACTCTCGAAAGTTCATGGGGTAGGACACGTGATTTACGCAGATGACATTACCATCTGGTCCACAAGTGGCCCACTAGGCTCCCTGGAGCAGAACCTACAACATGCCCTAGACACCACACAAGCTTTCCTACAAAATACGGGGCTGAAGCTATCTACGAGCAAATCAGAGCTCCTTCTGTGCAAACACGGCCCCAGAAAGGGACAGCTCCTTAGCTCCCTCCCCGTTCACCTACACACCAAGGACGGAGGTAGTATCCCAATATGTAACACAATCAAGGTCCTGGGCATGGTAGTTGGTGCTTACAGCGGTGACAACGCGGAGGCCCTCAAACGTATAGAGAAAAGTGTCTTCAACTTCACCAGGGTATTATCAAGGGTCAACAGTAGAAGGGCTGGTACTGAAAGAGGACAACCTCATGAAAGCATTTCACGCCTTTCTCATCAGCCACGTGACTTACGCCGCCCCCTTCCTCAACTGGAAGAAGACAGAGCTCAACAAAATTGATACATTAATTCGAACAGGATTGAAAAGGGTCCTGAGCCTCCCTCGCAACACTAGTACGGAACGACTCTTACAATTGGGCCTGCATAATACAGCTACCGAACTCTTTGAGGCACAGCGGCATGCACAGATTAGTCGGCTCTCACTCTCAAAGGCGGGCAACGAGATATTGTTTGAAGCCGGTCTTCAGCCTTTCTTCATGCCGCCAGAAAAGTCCCAACTTTGCACACAAGCCATGAAAGCGATAACAGTTGACCCGATTCCCAGAAACATACACCCAACCCACAATGAAGGACGAAGAAAAGCGAGAGCCAAGGCAATACTCGCCAAGATCATGTGCAACGATACGCAGGTCCTCTTCGTTGATGCCGCAAAATATTGGAATCGAGGTGCCTATGCAGTCTCTGTGGTGGACGCCCACGGCTCGCTCGTCAACGCAGCCACGGTAGTTACCAACTTCACCCACGAAGCAGAGGAAATGGCCATTGCGCTAGCCCTTCGAAGCTGCACTGAAGCCTCTGTCATTTACTCGGACTCTAGAACAGCTATAAGAACTTTTTCGGCGGCCCTAGTCTCTTCGAAGGCAGCTGCGGTCGTTAACAGGCTTTTCAACCACGAGACGAAGGAGGAAAACTTTCGGTCTACACACATCGCATGGTTCCCAGCCCACATGGGAAACATTTCCGGCTTTGCTGGCAACCCAAACGAGCGGGCACACACACTGGCGCGAGAGCTCACTTTCCGCGTCAGTGGTTCGCCCCCTCGCTTAAATGCAGCCTGCAGGAACCTCGATTACAAAGACCCACTTGTATCATATCACGAACTCACCTCACATCATAGATTAGAACGTCGAACTTTTCCTCCTCCTCACAGAGATCTGAACAGAGCACAAGCAATCACTTACAGACAATTGCAGACACGTACATACATCACACCAACGACACTAAGCAGGATTAATCCGGACTTTTCCACTGCATGTCCACACTGTGGAAACGAGTATAACAATTTCGACCACATGCTCTGGTTGTGCCCTGCCAACGTGGGTACAGAATTTTCTGACCAGTCCTCCTGGGACTCCGCCCTTCGAAGCACAGAGCTCATCGCCCAGCTCAAGGCTGTCCAGAGGGCCCGGGCCGTCGCCGAGAGACTCTGTCTACCGGTCCCGACCTGGGTGGAGCCGCCGGATTGATGGCGGGGCTTTCGGCACCGCTTTCTTTCCTCTCAGGACCTTAATAAAGTTCATACTCACTCACTCACTCACTATACGTGGTGGAGGTGGATTTTCGGTCCGCTGACCTCCCGCAGCCCGCTATACCCCCCTGGAGCTTCGTTCAGGCCGCCGCTTGCGCCCACAGTCAGGCAGCATGTCCCAGACCGAGCCTGCCGGCACTGATGTCATCAACCCACGCACCGCCGCAAGCTGCCCCTCCTACTTACATACACGGACATCAGCGGTAACCCCCGCTCTTCGCTGGTCTTCGGGAGAAGACGTAGAAGACTGGCTTGATGACTACGACTGCGTAAGTGCCTCTAATAGGTGGGACGAGGCCGCCAAACTGCATTACGTGCCTCTTTATCTGGTTGGAGTCGCGAAGACATGGTATTTTAACCACGTCGTTGACTTACCCGACTGGGCTACCTTCCAGCAGCAGCTGCGGCACGTCTTTGGGACACCAGACATTCGATCCGCCGTCGCAAAAAGGACACTCGATACTCGCCGACAACATCCCGGTGAATCGTATACTTCATACATCGAGGATGTCCTCGCACTCTGCCGGCGTGTCAATCAATCCATGCCGGAATCGGACAAAGTGTGCCACATATTGAAAGGCATTGGGCCTGTGAACAGTTTAAGTGATAAAATCTAACACTGACCGCAGTCCTGCCAGACTGCCAATAAAGTTCTTAGCAACCAAAGGTCTGCAGTCCTAACAAGCCTTGTTTAATGTCGTTGATTCCACGCTAAGGCAATTACATCAGAACGGTCCACAAGTATTCGTCTGTTAATTCGGCGTATGGGTGATGAGCGCTTTGGTTGGATGCGTACCACTTCTTCTATCTTTCTCTCATCCTATCACTGTTAATTTTTCCCATTTTTCTTTCCTCTCGCTGCATTGAGACGCATGTAAGACATGGCTAACTTTTATCTCATTTCTTCCCCTTTGCGTCCTTGGTATACTTACATGAAAAAGAGACACATAAGAACATCCAAACAAAACGGATGCAGCTCTGTGACGCCCACCCCAAAGCGTGCCCAAGGTGTTGAAAAAAATGCAACATAAGAAAAGAATGAAGGGCTCTCATCAGAAGTATCATTCCGACTCTTGTTGCCACGGGCAACTCGTGTCGAGCAGGCATGTGCTATTAGCATTCTTTACGAACGGTTGCGTGTTCTTTCCTTCGTAGTTTTTTTTTCGCCTTGACATAGCTTCACGCTACGTCGAAAGATATCTCTGCGACTAAAGACTCTCCGTAACTAATGACCCAGTATTTCTCACGGATCATTGTGGATAGCTCAAATTCTTTGATCGAGGAATCGGTAGCCTTATTCTTATTATAACACCAAGCTAACCTTTGTCGCTATTCTGCAAATTATTCACGCAATGTAGTAGGTGTGATGTAAGAAACGCTAATGAAAGTTTTATACTTCATTTTGCTTGGTCGGGCTCAGTTTCGCCCTAATTGGATTTAATGTGTTAGAAATGGAAGGTCTTGGATATCGTTCGTGCACCTGTCTTTATTATCGTGATCAGCGCTGTTCATTGTTGCTGTGACTGGGTTGAAGCTGAGTTGTAGGATTCTCACAAATGGAATGAATGACGACAGAATGTTGTAACATAAAGGCGCCGCAAATATATTTCAAAACTCCCCTAAGTTTATATCTGGGAAATCAAAAATAATAATGCACCTATATTTCATCGCATAGTGCAATGTCCTTCATCTTTGGGAAAGTAGAAAAAACTTGAGAGCGTATCACGTGCTTCGCTGCAAAGCATGTCGAAAGAAAATTCAGTGCCTCTAGCCTTACGTCTAAAGCCGCTTCATAAGATATGACGCCATCTGGCTGTAATTTGAAGAAACAAAAGTTTTTTAAGACTTTCGACAGAAAAATTTTGGTCTGTCTGTCTGTCTGTCTGTCTGTCTGTCTGTCTGTCTGTCTGTCTGTCTGCAGATTCGTCAGTTTGTCCGCCCTAATAATTCCTCAAACGGCATCAAACGGCCAACCCCATCCGCAGCGCCCACCAATAAGGCTCAAGGTTTTGCGTTCATAGCTGTGTGATTGTCAATTAAAAAGTAATTATTGCGCATATCTGAGGCGCCACACCAACGCTTCGATGTTATGTATGTCTGCCTTTATACTAGAAGAGGCACACACAAGTAACTCTAAGGAATGTAGCGTTTATCGCGCTGCACTGACAGTGCAACGCGATGCTTACAAAGGCGTTTCCAACGCTTTTCTACAACGTCACCGTGGTGGCACCTGCCCGTCACTCTGCGTTTTACACCTTATCCCCTCCGAAACTGGCGCGCATTTTTCTCCGCGGGCTGCAGCCTTCGTTTTCGAAGATAACTGCCAGATAGGGCTCATGTGTAACGTGCCTCGATGCGCTCGTTCGCCTCCGCTACACGCTCGAGGCACTCTAAGGCCGCGTTCACACTGAGCATTCCGGCCGCCGAAAGTGCTCCGAATCCGGTTCGGCGGCGGCGAGATCCGCCGAAAGGGCCCCCTCCGCGCCGATTGCTCTCGGACCGATTTTTGCGGCGTCTGCCGCCGAATCGGTCACCGCGGACGAATAAGAGCGCTAGTCAAGGAATTTCAAAAAATGGCGGCCAAGCCCTACTCACTTGTTATGCCGCAGTGCACGTAACTGAATGTTGAAACCAACGGGAGTTTAACCTACCCTGTGCCTACTTCGCCTCCGTATTTCGTGAAAGAGGTGACCGAGCTTGCTGTTGGCGTGACCGAGCTTGTTGCGGTCTTGCAGAGCAAAACGAACCGACCAACGCCGCTGGCGTCGGTGGTTTTTCTGCTCTTCGTGCATTACAAGACAGCCACTTGCCAGGAAAGTAAGCAGTACCGTCTTTTCTTGCTTCTTGCTTACGAGAATCGTCGAAATATACACCACCGGATAGCGATGTAGCGTCTGCGAGCCGCGACAACAACCGGGTGACAGCGCATCCATCCCGCGTTCACCCCGTAGCAGATGGCATTTTCGGCGGCGCGGGGCGCGTCCAGTGCGAACGACGCTGCGTTTCGGCGGCAGAGGAATTTCGGTCGCTGTAGAAAGCGGATGCTTCAGCGTGAACTAGGCATAACGCAGCGCCTCCAGAATACCATTCACCGATTTTCTTTCGCAGAACATCAAATAAACGTTTTAATCATTCTCTCCAGACGCAAGACTATCGCCTTTCGACGACATTTGCGGTGTAACATGCAGATTTCAAACAATTTTTTTATGCAGATCTACTGGCATGTGGCAGTGCCTGGTCATATTAGTTAAAGCGACACTAATGCGAAATAACAATTTACAGGAGAGTGAATTATCAATATGTGATAATGTATAAAACGAGAATATTATCAACAGCATAGCCCTACATACCGAGAAACTATGTGAATGAATTATAGCACATGAGCCGCAGTGTATATGACTTTCATAAAATGCTTCAGATTACGTCAGAGTTCAGCCTACATTTAATCTCTAATAATCGAACTAGCTGCACTGCAATAAAGAATTTTCCATGCATCAAGAGTCGTGATAAATCGCTATTTGTTTTTTTTCATTCATAGAAAAAAAAGAATGACCGTACGTTACTATAAAAAATGGCGCCAGAGGTTCAAAAGTTGAAATTTCGCCTGGTGAAACTGTACAGGTCGTGCTTTTTAGCGGGGCTCAGTTGAGCCAACCGCGTCTGTCAATTTGGAGCCTGTGGCAGGAAATTACTCAATGACCGTTGTTGCTGCTGTGGCTCCCCCTGCATACGCTGTACACGGCAACAGTGACGGGAAATATTCTGCTTGAGGTGGGTAATTTGATGTTCTCTAACCCGATGCGCACCACTAAAGCATGATTATACTTCAAAATATGCACTTGCTCGGCACAAAAGTAACACTACGTTTCTAGACCACTATTTCAATAATCAATGTCTGGCACTACGAAAGCTGGTGAACGCCGCGAATGAAAAACTCCGCGACACAGGTGTGTACAACGCATTTGACGAGCTGAAGGCCGCGGTTATGATAACTCAGACAGAACGACTGTGTCTAACACAACCTGAGAAACAACTATTATGTGAACTGAGCTATCCGGTACGCCCGCCATACTGATGACAAAATTTATCAATTTACGAACCACATCAGGACGCAAGTACAAGCGACACCGATACCAAATAAAGACGACGACGAAGTGTTCCTGTATCCAAGCGCTCCTCTCTGTGCTCTCTGATTTTCTCGGTGAAACCTTCAGGTTCTTCCGGTGCCTCGCCTCCACGTCTTGTCGCCGTGGACATGGGGTCTTCCGAAGGACCACTTTGCCAGCAGCCATCTCGGTCGACCACCGCGAGAAAGAGGGGAACTTCACTCAGTGACAGTGAGGACGCAGAGCTGTACTCAGCCGCCTCAGAAGACGACTCATTCGACGATGATTTTTTCCCGTCCGGACCAAGAGGGCGAAGAGGAAGAGCGTCAATGCAGCCTCCCACACTTCTGTGAGTACAGCGTCTATAAATTCAAGGCATGAACGCTGGCCACACGTCATAATCTTCATGCCTGAGGAGTCCTAAGAAAACCTGGCACTGCTGAACAGGCAAGCACTTCCGCTATTTAGGAATGTGTGGTGTCTAATGAAATCCAGCACATCAGAGTAAATACGCGAAAAAATTAGTCGCCATCGACGTATTCCAGGTGAATGCGCTTCGACGACTCAAACAAGTGATTGAGCTAGGCGCCATCGAAGTGCGCCCCGTTATACCGACTGACAACGCATCCATAGCTGGTATAATATACGACGTAGACATTGCGATTCCCGACGCTGATTTGCCTACTCTCATTATACCGGCAAATGAGGGTACTGTCATCACCCAGATACACCACCTTGGGAAGTCATGCTGTGTGAAACTGGTCTTTAAAGGAGATTGCACACGATTTCAAATTCGGACATTTTCGACATCTTTTTGCGGCCTTTTGTGCAAAAGCAACTTCAATAGCACCAGTGCTTTAAACTAGGTCACGTCAAGGACGTGTGCCCGAACTTGTTACGGAGCCCCCGGTGTGCAGAACCCCATTCGGAAGATCCGTTTCAATCCACATTTTTTAAATGCGGTAACTGTAATGGCTTACACACAGCCTCATTTAAAGACTGCCCTCGAAATCAAAAGGCGCTCGTGGTGCTTAAGCAAATGGTCAGAAGCAATTCGACCCACTGAGATGCTGCCGAAACAGTCCAGCGTTGGCAGTGGCGTCGGCGACATAGTTCTACCTCAAAGACTGCACAATCTCGAAACAACAGCGCCACTTCTACTGGTACACCATTAGGTCAAGCCGTAACAGGACCGACAAATTCAAAGAAGACTGCGGGGAGAAATGTCGCTACAGAAGAATAGCCGGTTCTTCCAAGTCGTCCGCTAACCATAGAACGTCAGAAGACCACGCCCATTCAGCGGTCTTCCCCAACCACTGATGAAACATATAAGAAATATGGTGAAGTCATAAACACGCTTCGTTCTCTCATGAATGCCATCGGAGAGATCTTGTAGGACAGGGGACAACGTCTGCTCGAAGCGCTCTCAAAGTGCTGGGCGCCTTAAGCCCAGTGCTTAAATCGCTCGAGTAGAAATATGGCTAATGATCGCGATCATTTTTGAGAATTCAAGGAAGCATCCGTCACTCAGGCGAACGCCAGTGGACAAAAACCGTGTCGTTTCGTACTTTCATCAGTTGGGCCACGTGAGCGTGTTCGAAATCATCAGCATTTGTGACCCCAAGGCGGGTGCGTGCTCTCCTCTCTCTCCCTTTTTCAATTTTTCAATTTCTCAAATACCTATTCCCATTGTAGGGTCGCATACCGGACGTTTCAGACTGGTTAACATCCCTGCCTTTCCTTTCCCTCTTGTTTTTCTCGGGGATACCAAATAAGATGAATGCCAAGTATCACAAAGGCAGAAGGCAAGCTCGAGCCAAGCAACTTATTAAAACTTTCGGACACAGTCAAGAAGGGCCGTACACCAACGCCGTTCGGACTTTCAGAGGACATCTCGCTGTAGCCGTCCGCAACACACAACGCAATAAAACTAAGAACACGGCCTCAGTCAACACCAAATCCCCAGCCACAGCTGAAGCCTCAGCAATCGCGATGGCAATCATACATTTTGACATCACCGGGCAGTCGGCATTGGTTATCTCCGATTTTCAAGCAGCGTGTAGAATGTACGTACAAGCGAGATTACCTCGAATCGCACTAAGACTATTAGTTAACTCGCTCCGAGAAGACCATGCGATCATATGGCGTCCAGCTCATGAGGGCATCCCATGGAATGAGAGGGCGCACGCCTTAGCTCAAGAACTTACATACCGAACGGGGAGCCACAGCCCACGCCAAGATATTTCGCTTACTGCGCAAGACAACCTCGAGCACCAAGGACGCACGAGAGAACGTCTAGCCCCACCGCATCCGCAGGTGGGAACTTCAGAAGCTCGCGCATGTAGAAGAATTCAAACGCGTACCTACCCCCACTTGGAGAGGACCCACCACATGAATCCCACATTATGTGGCCGCGCTTGTCCATGGTATGGGGCACGGCCGTCACTGTCGCATGTGACGTGGGAATGCGCAGCAAGACCACATGAGGCAAATTCGCCTTGGTTACGCGCTTATACTCTAAGAAGCCGTGGGAGACCCTCCTCTCTCAGCCAGGGAGGGAGGTCCAAAGAGGCCTTTTGGATCAGGTGGAGCGTGTAGCGAGGATCACTGGAGCCCTGGAATAGGGACCCACCTACTCGCTCTTTCTCCTTCTACCCCTTCCCCTGAATAACCAATAAATTTTTTTCACTACCACCACCACCACCACCAATCAACGTTGACCTAATAGTTGCCTTTAATGCCCCTGAATAGTTTAGCGAAGCGTAGGAAATATTTGCTTTTCGTTCACAGTGTCGCGATGTCAGCGTAGAAAAATCAACATTTTGGTTTTTCAAATTGCGCAATAATACGCTTTCTCAATGAAAAGGCACACTCCCTAACACCTTGATATACCAACAGAAAGACAAACAGACAGAAAATTATGCGTTTATTTTAGTTTGTATCATTCGGGCACACAGAGATGAATTTGTCTTTATTGCTCAATTGATTGACGTACACAAGGTTTTATTTGTTTTGATGTTTCATTTATTCATGCACAAGTTACGTGTACAATAAATCTTCCTTTCCTGAAGTATCGAAAGAAAGACCATTGTTTTTAAAAGAAGCATCTATGCCCCGCCGCGGTGGCCTAGTGGATAAGATACTCGGCTGCTCACCCGCAGGTCGCGGGATCGAATCCCGGCTGGGGAAGCTGCATTTCCGATGGAGGCAGAAATGTTGAGGCCCTTGTGCTCAGATTTGGGTGCACGTTAAAGAGCCCCAGGTGGCCAAAACTTCAGGAGGCCTCCACTATGGCGTCTCTCATAATAATGTGGTGGTTTTCGGACGTTAAACCCGACATATAAATATATCATTAAAACAGGCATCTATGCATAGCTTTAATTTCACACAGTGGTTTCATGCAAGTTCTATGTGATTTCTTGTAGTGGAAATTCATTTGCGTAAAGTATTCGAAGCAAAACGGCAGTGAATCTCACCTTTCATGAATGGTTTTAAACATGAATAAAAAAGCCTTTGATATGTGGGGTTTAACATCGCAAAACAATCATGAGAGACGCCGTAGTGGAGGGCTCCGAAAATTTCGACTACCTCTGGTTATTTAATCAGCACCTAAATCTGAGCACAGGGGCCTACAGCTTTTCCACCTCCATCGGAAATGCTGCAGCCACTGCAGCCGGGATTCAATCGCGTGACCTGCGGGTCAGCAGCCGACTGCCTTAGCCACTAGACCACCGCGGAAGTGCATAAAAAAGATTTTATTTACATTGTAGTTTGTTTGGAGTTTGTACGCAACTATTGAAATACACTGGGAAATCTAGTGGCCGAGTGATTTCTTGTGCGTTCAAGAATCGCGTCGGTAATTCTCAAGTCGGAATTCACATGAACTACGATTGCATTTTTGAGTTGAGTTTGTTTATCTCGGAAGGAAAGCGCACTCAAGGCGCCCATTGAAACAAATAAAGAAATAAACAAAGTGGAGTGCTATCAAGTTTTATACGACTCAACCCAAAAGTTTTCAAGGCAATTTTTTGCTACTAGTAGACATGCAACAACGGCATGTTCTGACATTCAAATAATAGAACTAAATAGAAATGAAAGCAGCAAATTGAAGCCTACTGCGAGGCATTTTTCTTCCATTTTTTTTCTCCCCAGCGCCTGCACAAATAGTTTCTCTTTAGTTACGTTCTGGAAGAGGCGTTGAAACTATGAGTTCAACGTCGCCGTGTGCAAATCAACATATTTTTCCCTCTCTCTTTCATGTAATTTGTCGTTTGATAAGAAACACCCAAAGTGGAGCAATAACTTGCGAAGCGAATTTTCAGAACCATAGCGTTCCACTCCAGATGATCCATCGGCGTTCTTTGACGTCTAGTAATAGTTGAGTGCCGAAAGTAAGAAAAAATGGAAAGCAAGGATCACAAGAAAATACAACCACCCAGGCCGTGTTCAAAGCTGTAGCTGCCGCCATTAGTTTACCGCTGCTTTTTGAGCAGTAGTAGAGAGATCATTAATGAGGCCTAAGCAGAGAACCCATCCCTTCTGTTTTTTTTCTCGAAGGGAAATTTTCGAAATGAACAACAAAAGAAAATAAAAAGGTAAAATACACAAAATAAGATCTGAGTTTCTTCAACGCTGTCTTTATGTAAATAGACCTGACAGCACTTCTTTCCGAATAAGGAGTTTCAGTTTTCTTCCGCCTATAGGCACATACAGTGTGTGATTTCTCAAGAAAATTAGTCGGAACTGGAGCATTCATTAGGGCAATTGTGTATATGAATCAATGATTCTTGTTTTTCTAATAAATCAGCTCCGTAGCCTCGTGTTTACATTTAATTTAGAGATTCCTCTTCGTGCAACGTCGGAAGATTCGTAAATCTTTGACAGTCACAATTGAACATGTTACAAGCGTACTTCTCTGGGCACTGCCTTAGAATATATTAAGAAACTGACGGACCAGCATTTAAGTTCCTGCATGAAGGTAATTTTTTGTGACTCGTATTATAAATACATAAAGGAATCAGGGGAGTTGGTTATTCATTTGGAGAGGAAGAAGACGACGAAGCTGTTGCTGCTTGGCTAAGTAGCTCTGTCTGCATTTATCGTTTATTTTTGTTTATATTACGGCTCAGCACTGCTCAAGACGTCGGACGACTCGAAAAGGTACCTGCCGTAACGGCGACCGACGGGTACTGCGCAGCCCGCCGCGTCGAAATGTGCTAGAAGAAACGAAACAAGCATCGGGGAGAGCGCCGCCATGACCTCCCAAGGTGTGACACCAGGTCAGAAGCACCAGCTGGCTGGCGCAAGCATACCTGACGGCAAGCGACAACACAGCGTTGCATCAGAGGACGAATCAACTGTCGTCGGGAACCACAACGGGGCGAACCTCACAGATCAAGACATGGACGAGGGTGGTTTCCGCCTTGTGCGACATCGTAAAGACAGGACGGTGGGCATTCCTGTGTTAATTGCTCCAACATCCGAAGAAGCTAACTTGAGGTAAGTGAATCCTATTGACCTATACTCGGAAATTGAAACGATTCTCGGTGGAGCCCCAGTTAAGAGCCGTTTCACAGCACAGGGAGCCCTGCTTTTGGATATAGAGACAGAACATCAAGCTAATATGCTTCTAGAGACCAACACTATCTGCGGCCTTGCCATATCTGCCCGTGTACCACACAGCTACATGAAAAATACCTGCATTATAAAAGGGGTCCCAAGATGGTACTCGGACGAAGAGCTCTTAACCTACCTGAGACCTCAGGGAGTATACCACGCAAGAAGAATCATACGACGAGTCCAAACCTCATCCACCGAATGGGAATCAAGGCGCACTGACTCTGTAGTTCTCAAATTCGCTCCAAATTCGGAACGCCCAGAGAAGATCAACCTTGGCTTCACCAGACACGAGTTGGTAGACTACGTGGAGACGCCACCACGCTGTTTTAAATGTCAGCGTTTTGGACATGTTGCTAAGCACTGTCGTGGGGAACAATGGTGTAAGCGCTGTGGGGGGCCTCATGACTTTAAGACGTGTACAAGTAAAGAAAAACTTGTGTGTGCAAATTGTGGCGGCAACCACCCAGCTAGCTATGGCGGATGTCCAGCACGAACAGCTGCGCAGCGAAGAAATAAGACGTTTGTCCTCGGCCCGAAGACTGTGAACGAACCATCGCTCACAAAGAAGACGTCCGGCGCGCCACAGCATGGCGGTTCGGATAACGAGTACGCAGGAAGTTTTCCGCACCTAAAGCCGACAAGAGCTGGTACTGAGTCAACGCAAGTGCTCAACGCTGGTGAGAAATGTATCACGAAAGAGTCCGCCAAGCGCACCTACACTGATGCACTGAGCCCACCTCAAGTACTACCTGGAAGCCAACAGCAAGAAAACCTCGAGCACGTTATTCGCACTCTGTTCACCGCACTACGTTCACACGTCGCTAAGATGCCTGCGAGTTCAACGAAGGATATGTTGGAAGCAGTCCTGGCTCTAGAGTCCGTGTTACTTTGCTCTGCTTCCACAAACACACAGTAGAATAATGGCAATGTCTCGCCCACCTGGTCTCTTTCGTCCTTCAAAAGTGCCCTTAATAATGCAATGGAACTGCGCCGGTCTTCTAAAACGCCTGTGCGAACTCAACCTTTTCCTGCGCGACATTCCAATACCTATTCTAGCCCTCTCCGAAGCCGGTCTACCGAATGCAAGGACGCTCCCAGGGTACACCCGCCACGGCAACCCGAGCATAACGTCGTTTGCAAATGGAAGCGCAATGATATACATAAGGCGGGAAATTCCTCACGTCGCCTTACCAGTGCAAGACCTCTGTTCCAACTCACTGGAAGTCACTGCTGTGCAAGTGTGCCTGGGAAACCGGAAACTGTGTGTGGTATCGGTGTACATAAGCCCACGAAAAAAGGTCTCTATGGAGACTTTCCTAAAGGACCTTTGCACTCGATATCCCGCACCTCGAATAATCTGTGGTGATTTTAATGCGCACCATCCACTCTGGGGAGAGAGGAGTGTCGATTTTCGAGGCAAGAAACTTCTAGCAGCTGCGGATGCTGCCGACTTATGTGTGGCGAACGATGGTAAACCTACATTTTTCAGGCCACCAGATTCATGGAGTGCAATAGACCTTGTACTGCACTCCACGGACCTTCTGGTATCATCGACCAC
This sequence comes from Rhipicephalus microplus, assembly GCF_013339725.1. Taxonomy (NCBI): domain Eukaryota; kingdom Metazoa; phylum Arthropoda; class Arachnida; order Ixodida; family Ixodidae; genus Rhipicephalus; species Rhipicephalus microplus. The sequence goes on along the minus strand of NW_023612614.1, from coordinate 9,630 downwards.
GGCTCCAGACAAGATGGGCAGCGACCATTTCCCCATCTTCACCAATATCCTGGGATTTCGAACTGCTGGTCGACAATTCTGCAATGTAACACGCTGGGACACCTACAGAGAAGTGTTGGACAAATCCACTGGTGAGCTGTTCGCAGATATGTTGCAAGGCAAGCGATCAGCAACTTCATTGCTGAAACTGCCCGACCATTTTCCTGCTCCTGACTTGAAATTGAAGAACCTCTGCGCAGCACGTAGACGGGCGGAGCGGAAATTAATGAGAACAAAAGGAAACCCGTCTGCGAAAACCGAATATAACAGGATAAACGCTGCGATTCGTCGCCATACAAAAAAATTAAGACGAAATCAATGGGCCGCTTTCTGTGAGAGTTTATCAATGTTTACACCCTTGACAAAGATATGGGCAGTAATAAATAGTCTTTCTGGGACGATCCGAACACACAGGCCATTCGAAGCACTCGATTTGAAACAAGGGATAGATTTGCAATCCTTTGCAGAGGATTTCGCGGACGTGTACATATCTGGTAGATCAGCAGGAGCGGCGATTCCTCTGTCACCCCAGTTTTTTCACACGATGGATACGACATTCACCTTCCGAGAGCTGGATGTGGCACTTAGCAAATTAAGAAGACGCTGTGCCGTGGGTCCCGATTGGATCAGCAATCAAATGCTGACAAATCTACCATATGAGCGAAAAAGGGCCCTTTTGGACATATTTAATCATGTCTGGAGCACGGGAGAGATCCCATTTGTTTGGAAGACAGCTTGGGCGGTGCCATTCTTAAAGTCCGGAAAGGACCCTGCGAGCCTCGCGTCATATCGACCGGTATCTCTTACATCATGCGTATCTAAGCTGATGGAAAGATTAATATGTACAAGATTAACTTGGTTCCTTGAACAAGGAAGACGATGGCCATCGTGTATGACCGGATTTAGCCCACGACTGAGTGCCCAGGACAGTGTTTTGGACCTATTAAGCCACATCGAGCACCACCGTGTCAGCGGACTCTCGACACTCGCCGTCTTCATGGACGTTGCCGAGGCATATGATTGTGTGCTTCAGGCAGGCATCGTGAACGGGCTCCAAGCCATGGGTGTGTCGGGAAATGCTCTTCGGTTCATACATGAATTTCTCAGAGACCGTTGTGTCCGTGTTAAGCTTGGACATGTAATGAGCGAAGAGAGACGCGTTTCCCTCGGCGTCCCACAAGGAAGTGTTCTATCTCCCTTGCTTTTTAACGCTGCCATGGCCAGCCTTCCCGACACTCTGCACTTAGCTCTGAAAGCAGTTAAAATATCTATCTACGCCGATGACATCTGCATTTGGATCTCAGGGTACCAGCACAAACGTTTGGCCCGGATAGCACAGAGCGCTATTTCAATCACTGAGCGTCACTTGTTGACACTAGGCCTATCTTTATCAGCGGAAAAATCGGCCTTCATGCTCTTCCTGGGAGCGCGACGGAAGTCAACACGTCTGTCGCTGAATATTCGAGGCCACTCAATTCGTTGTGCAACAAGTGTCCGTTTCCTGGGCATTACCATCGACAACAAGCTATTATGGCGACGTGCGGTTGATGGTATAGTCACTGCATCAGTGCAAAGGATCAACGCTCTTCGTCGCATGGCAGGGGTCCGTTGGGGCAACAATCCTATGTCCATGCTTAAATTAAATGATGCGCTTATAGCAAGCCGCATCATTTATCAGCTGCCCCTGATATCACCATCACCAAGCCAGTTCGAACGCCTAGAGGCAGTGCACAGAAAGGGCCTTCGCTTGGCGATGGGAGTCCCTCAGGCGGCTTCAAACACGAAGGTCACCAATGAAGCCGAGTCTCTGCCGCTCCGCCTTTTGGCATCTCAGGCCTTATTGACGCAGCTGTCAAGACTGGGCGAGTCCTTCGCAGGCACGGCGCTTCTCCGGCGGCTAAGAGCAAGAACTGGCTCACATTTCAACGCGGCACTAAACACATTTCATTATTTAGGCTTGAAACTGCCTAAACGCCGCCCTATGGACCCGCCATGGTCTTTTGTGGATGTTGCGTGCAATTTCAGCGTATCCAAGCTACCAGCGAAGCGCACCATTCCAGCCGCGGAAACAAAATTTCTTGCGCTGGACCACTTGAGCACCATGTACCGCGGCCACCTACAAGTGTACACCGACGGATCAGTGTGCACACAGACGGATAGCAGCGCAGCGGCTTTCTGCATACCCTGCCTGGGCGTGTCATGGTCGGGCCGCCTGGATCGCGTGGTTTCGTCCACAACGGTAGAAAGCGCTGCAATTACGGCGGCTTTGCGAAAACTGCGATCTTTTTCTGCACGAGATGTTGTAGTGCTGACGGACTCCAAATCGGCGCTACAAAGACTGCATCGTAGCCTACCTCAAGAAAAGTTCACCAGGCAATCTCTGGCACTAATCAAACTCCTAAATGGCAAGAGTTTTAATATAAAGTTCCAGTGGATCCCATCCCACGTTGGCATTGAGGGCAATGAAAAGGCTGATGCCCTTGCTTGCGAAGCACGTACATCGTTTCCAAAAGTAAGAATTCCCAAGACTTACCAGAACAGCAAAGATGTGATACGCAATCATTTCAAGGCGATCTACAAGTTTCCACACCAAGCATGTGTAATTCATGGACTTTCTCGTGAAGAAGCGACGCTGTTGTACCGCATTAGAACCGGCTCCGCATACACCCCGGCCTGGTCATTCAAGACTGGGAGATACGCTTCCCCATTCTGTGCCTTCTGTGGTGACATTGGGGATATTGAACATTTCATTTGGCTTTGCCCACAGTTTGATGTGCAAAGAGCAGCGATGATCCGCACCTTGCGAAAAGGCTGTCATAGACACCGGACAGTTGATGACATCATCTTTCCTGACGGACCCGCGGCAACTAGGAGGAATGTGCAACGAATTTTGTTAGTCTTCCTGCGATACACTGGGCTGTCTGACAAGTGGTGACATTTTCCAAATTCAGGAGATGCTCAGGCGGAACAATTGCTGGCCATGCAGGCCAGGCTAACCCCGCCTGCTACAACACCACCACCACCACCACCACCACCACCACCTTGGCTATTCATTTGCAGCGCGATAATCATGTGCGAAGGCAGCTACGGGACTGCAACTAGTAACCCCGGACACTTACTTTTAGTAGTGAATTGAGTAACCCAACTGTGTACGTATTCTGCTTCACTCGTCACTTGTAAATTGTAGTTGACGCAGTGAGCTCTGAGGTCGATACAAAGCCGATGCTATCGATTAAAAAAGAACGAAATTTTAATACACACATCAATACATATTATAAAAGCAGCTATTATCAAACCAGGCTTTAAAACCACAGCCACTTGGTAATTCTGTAACCCTTACCCTCACCTTTCAAACTGAAGTAATGATGCTATCGCGGGTGACAGATGCTACCGGACGCGGGTGTTATTGTGCACGTGGCCGGTGGCATATAAATAGTGTAAATTACGTACAGTATATACTATTTCGGTGCCTTAGCAGTGTTAGTCTTCACTATAACACACATCAGTACCCCTAGTAACTCAAAAAGAAAGCAAAGCTGCTAATTATTGGGATTTATTTCTGTGCAGGGCTCCACTGCGATTGACACAATCATTCTGAGATTTTTGAGGAGCTGGGAGTCGAAAAAAAAAGAGAACTCAATGTCACAGGTGACGCCGAGGTGGGTAAGTGCCATTTTCGGTACGGAGTCCCGAAGTTGTGTCACGGACTTGCACCATGCCGAACGAGACGTTAGCTCACACTTTGTGTCCTCAAGCTCGTGTAAAAAATAAGTACACCAAATTTCTCATTTCACATCCGCTGAGCTCTAATTACCTGATTTCACACCAAGATCACAAACTAATTCATAACTGTACTACTAGCTCATTAAATTTTTTATGTCGGGCCTTCTGAGCCCTAATCATTAGGAAAAAAACAAAAATTTTCTCCGGTCCGAAATAACGATATACAGGGCGGAAAGAATTAACAGTGAACTAAACACTTAAAACAATTGATATCGAAGCGGCAATGAGAGCTACTTATGAATACTAACAATAAAATGTTGAATCGCATTTTGTAGATGGCTCCCGCGTTTCATCGAATAGGATTATTGAGAGAACATTGCTTACCATATCTGACTGCTACGTCAGTCGAACTAAGGTAATAAATTCTAAATGATTAAAAACCTTTGTCGATTACGTAACAGAGAGTGAGAAACAAATTAACATTTATTATGGAAATGGTGTTCTGAGCAGTGCGCGGTATCATTCGGAAGTGGGAGGGCTCCCGAGCCCAGAAGTGCTGTAGCATCAACGGCCCTCTTGGCTGTGGCGACAAGTTGTCGCTTGTCTTCCAGGTCCTTGAAAGCAAGTTTCACCTGCTATGCTTCGCTTAGGTGGTCGTCATCTGCTCGTCCCGATTTATTATTAGTCGTCTGCGGTCACATGTTGCGGCTTGCATGCCAATGGTATTCAAAGAGCAGTTGTGCCAGTCTGTCCGGTACGCGGTAGAGCGGCCACAGGTAACTTTACTTTGTTGAGTGGAGGTGGTGCATTAGTGTTCCGTCGGTAAATCTGTGGGCGTCGAAATACCATGCTATCTTCTTGCGTCAGTTTTGGTTGTGGTGGAGGGCACACTCATCGCTGTAGTCTTTAGCGTTGCAGTAGCGACGAATAAGTCTGCTCTACAGCATCCACCTTTTCAGCACAGGGCCGGGTAGCCTTTGAGAACCTGCACTGCGGCGAAAACTATGAAGGCACAAAATTTCTCGCCATCTCAACATCATCCTATGGAAGCAAAGCCTCCCATAAGCACCATTTGGGATGGTTGACCTATGTTGGTCTTTTGGCTGGGGCAGGGTTGGTCTTGGAAAATCTTACGAGCCTCTTTTCAGGGTACCGCGAAGAACTTTAGGTACACGTTTTATTTAGCGGTGAATTGCAAAATCGCTAAAGCTAAAATGGGTAAAACATGAAGGCGGCGTTTACTAGATCCCAAAGATATCCAGGAATTATCCTAGTAGTAAACAAAACGTAGTTAGACTGCGGTGCCTAGCGTCGAAGTGATTTAAGCTATCGGTAACTTTTGTTCCGTGATGGAACGTGCTACAGGAATCAGACAGTCGCGTGGCGAGTGAAAAAGACGATGACTCTGAAGAAGGAAGAAAAAGTCACAGCTTTGTGGTAAAGATGTAGCAATGAACGCCATGGCAACAAAATAAGAGATCGAAATGGACAACAAAATGGAAGATCGAAACGTGCCCTGTGTTTTTTACGCAGAAGTTACCACGAAGCGTACTCATTGGTACAGATGAATGCGGGTAAGCGTCTCAGTTGTTACTTTGCTGTGACTGAAAAAAAGGGCTCTTTTCGCATACAGAGACTGTGCAACGATTGCAGTGAACTTTGTGCGCCTAACAACTGCAACAGAACCGTACCAAAACAAAGCTCAAGGCCAGCCAAGACGAAACATCCTCCCCACCAGGAGATAAGGGCGCGCAAGTGAGGGTCCAACTTCCTTCTCTCCATGAGGCAAAGTACCCGTGAAAGATGAGAGCGCGCGCCACCACGTCGTGATGATGTGGCGACGCGCGCTTATTGTGCCAGCTTGCTGGTAATGCTGAAAACACAATAGTTCCCTTCCAAGATGTCCGTCACTGTGCTCAGTTGTAGATATAAATACCTTGTCGTTTGAACGTTTATGGACATGCTCCTAGGTGACTCAGTGGTTAACGCCTTGAACTGATAGTACTAAGGTTCACGTTCGATTCTGCGCGCTGGAGTCTCTTTCTAGATTACCTTTTCTTTCTTGCCTTTTCATATATATAGATACGTTATACGGTGAGTGACGGCGACCCCGGTAAAATGCGGTAAAATTCAGGCGAAAGTGTTCATATACTTGCTATCGCAATAAAAGTGCCTGTCTGTTCATGATAACTGTAGCTTTTGGTGTCTGAAGGACACGTGACACCAATCATAAGCGTGACACAGAAAAAAGGAGCTACAGATTGAATCGAGAGTGTCGTCGGTTTTGTCATGCAATGTTAGACGGGTTCAGTATAGACTCGTTCCGCTACATGGCATTCTTATCATATTTTTCAGCACGTCAGGACGTGATTTTTGACGGGGTCTACCAACACTTCAGTGACGTGTCATGGAAATAACACCCTAAAATATGCATTATCCCAAGAAAGAAAGTTTCGTCAACAGCAGTTGAGTCCATGAACTCTGGGTTCGTGGCAACATCAGCCGCGCACGCTATCTACTGCCTCACAGCCACATTTTTGGAAGACCTCCAAGAACTCGCACTTTATATCTGTTATTTCACACTTTTCTTGTTGAAGGGCAGTAATGCATTATCATCGTGGAATCCACAATGATTTCTTTGAACGCATCGCTTCTCACCGTTCGTCCCATTTGGCATGTTTATCATAAAAGTGCAATTTTAACAGCACCTTAACAAGCGATCTTACCATAGCCGTCGGAGTCACTCACAAGCCCATCCATACTAAAAACATGGCAGCATATCAATGGGGTGAATGATGAAGAGTGGGGCGAAGCATCTATGCGTCCATTCGTTCTTGCTTCCGTCGGTCCATACGTCTGTTTGTGTAACCGTTCGTTCGTCCATTCACCCGCCTGTGCGTGCATCTGTTCGTGCGTCCATCTCTGCGTTCATCAATGCATCCGCCCCTGCGTCCGTTCATGCGTCCATCCGTTCATGCAGCCATCTATGCATCCATCCATACATCTGTCTCTGTGTCCGTTCGTCCATCTAGTCAACACTCTACGTACCACTATCTCGCATCTTTTCATGATATATTCCGCATATGGAAGCACCGGCATCCAGCGGACGTTCCAAGGATTAAACGAGAGGTGGCACACGCACACTTTCTTACGGCTTGCGCTTCGTGTCTACTTTCCACCTCGCCCCGCCGCGGTGGTCCAGTGGCTAAGGTACTCGGCTGCTGACCCGCAGGTCACGGGTTCAAATCCCGGCTGTGGCGGCTGCATTTCTGATGGAGGCGGAAATGTTGTAGGCCTGTGTGCTCAGATTTAGGTGCACGTTGAACAACCCCAAGTGGTCGAAATTTCTGGAGCCCTCTACTACGGCGTCTCTCACAATCATATAGTGGTTTCGGGACGTTAAACCCCACATATCAATCAATTACCTCCCACCTTCAACCCCCTTGAGTTCATTATGTATATTTTTTATTGATATGATATATAAGGAGATGTTGGCGCACCATTATGGCGCCGGCTACTCCTTAGCCGTTGAGTGAAACTTGAACACGTATCTTGAAGCGAAACATACAAAGCAGTGCATGGAAAATAGAAAACTCGGGCACAGATATGCAAAGACACACTTAGTCGCACATGTCACAACATAATGGTAAGGAAATCTTGGAAAGTGAATGAATGATGTCTCCGATAATGTCCCTCGTTAATATTCGGTCCACCAGCACAAAACAGCAGAGCACACGTCTGGTCCTTATAAGGATGCATTCGCTTGTGTGTACATAATAGTCGACACGTCATTCATTTCACAACACACACATGATGGATGTCACATGATACTGTACATTATAAGTACATGTGTTACAAATGAAAGTTCGTTATTTCTTAATACTTGTCAGCAATCCCGCTTTCTTGTAAAAAACGTGTTAATGCTTTTAAAGCGTGTGACTGTAACACTCCAGTAGGCCATGGGCCCACTGGAGTGTTACAGTCATGAGAACGTGACATACGTCTTTATCTTAAAATCCACATTCGTATTCAGGAGTTTCAGCTCTGCCGATTCTGCGCAAAAAAATGTTTTCTGTATGCGGTGCCTAGCCTCAATCGGTGAATTAGAGTTTCCATACTTCTATCTAATGACAGCGTAATTTTGAATTCAATAAATGGATCGATGTGATATAAACCGCCGCTCTTTGTACTTTGGTGAAACCAAGCAGTTTTGCTCATTCTGAAAGTTGTTTTCTTTTTAATACTACGTAATTCATTTTTTCAAATTAGTAAAGAAACAGTGACGTCTTTACGATGTGATTGTCGTGCTGCTTCATCTTTCAGCTGTGTTTCCAGGAATGTTGCAATGGCCAGGTATCCACTGGAATTTGATCTCATGTTGCGCCTTTTTTGCTTTGGTGAGCTCTTTCAGCGATTCGTATGTCATACTATCACTTATTACTGTCGTATTTGTACTGGAGAGTGATCTCAATGCGGCCTGTGAGTCACAAAAAGTACCCATTTTGTAGCGTCTGCTACCGAGTGTATAAACTTCAGAGCATACAGAATAGCGAAGATCTCAGATGTAGTAGATGACGTCATGCGACATAATTTAAACGATTCCTAATATTGAGCTGTGGTATGATAAATGCCGATGTTGAAGACGTTATAGTACTTGAGCCATCTGTTTAAATGTGTATGTACCCTGGATACCGCATGTGTATCTGATAAAGCGCTAGTTGTTGAGCAGCTTGGATGAACATGTCTCTCTTTCTGATAATGCCATCCACTGAGAATTCAATGCTTGGTATTGCAAGCAGCCTTGGAGGATAGTCCATTTCAGAGCTCCAAAATTTATTTCTGGGTAATATATGTACATTACTCTGTACATAGTTATGGGCATCGCTTTTATCTCTTAGTAAAATCTCCAGTGCCAACGGGTGGTCCTTGTGTTGCGTCTGTAAGCGAAAAAAATGGCGGCATGTTTGAATTGTTCTCATGACTGGAAAGGGTGGTTGTCGAATCTCTGCTATGACAAGGCTGCTGGAAGTCGCTCGTGGAACACCTATGCAGACGCGCAGTCCCCTAGCTAATAGTCTTTGAAGTCGCTCCTCTGAAGTGTGGAAAGGCCGTGTAAGACTGCTGCAGAATATGCAACTTTTTGTCGTAATAAAGCATTGTGAAAAGCGAGCATGGATGATACAGATCCGCCCTATGATTTCCCAGTAATTCTGCGGAGTACATGGTATATACTAGTTCACTGTATTCATGTCACTGCGGCCCAACGCTCGCTAAACCTTTCTAAAACCAAGAGGTTACGCCCAGCAGGTATAACGTAGCAACCCTTTCTTGTCACATTCATCTCAATGTACATGCCAATGGCACCTAATGTGAAATGAGAGACAGGAGAATTCGGCTTTTGCTTTGTGCCCACTTCCCACCTTTAACCACCTCGAGTTCATGGTATGTACTAGTTCACTGTATTCATGACACTGCGGTCCATAGCTCGCTAAACCTTTCTAAAACCAAGGAGGTTACGCCCAGCGAGTATAACGTAGCAACCCTTTTTTGTCAGATAGTGCTTAATGTACATGCCAATGACTGCTAAGGGGAATGAGAGACGGGAGAATTCAGCTTGTAGTTAACGCGCACGCAGCGAATTTTTTATTGTTACACAACGCACAGAAGAAATCTCTCACCGGCACCACCTTGCAGGTCAAAATGTAAGACTGGTTTCACACTACGACTACTACTACGACTACGAGGTACGAACGGGTGCCGCAATAAGGAGCTGCGCCCTTAAAAGAGCGGTGAAGCACTACACCTACCGTCTTCTACACTTTCTCTAACAACAAGCTCCGGTTGCTATAGGGCGAGGAAAAGCTTGTC
>NW_023612613.1:0-43218 GCF_013339725.1 Rhipicephalus microplus | reverse complement strand
GCAGTACTGACAGAGAGAGAAGCAAGGAAAGTTAGAGAGGTTGAGCAGACGCACGTCTGGTCTCCTATGCTCCTACAGTGGGGAAAGGGGCGAAAAAAGATTCAAAGAGAAGAACAGGAGGGAAAGGAAGGGTAGAGATGTTAACAAGTCTGGAACGACCGGTATGCTACCCTACACTGGCGATAGCGATGAGGAAGTTCATCTTTCAAGAGATTCAAAACTAAAGATGTACTTATAACGAAGAACAACGCGCACTCTTGGGGGAGCACATCAAGCCCAGAGGGGGTCACACAGATCTGATGACTTCTGGCTTTCTCTGTTCCAGAAGGGTCGCACGTATACGCTAAGTGCCAAAAGTACAGAGACCACAAGACACAAGGGGAAGCAGAATAATCACGCTGCTTAGGCCCGCATGCAACCTTGCGCTTAGATATTCGCCCTGCTCTAAATCAGATTAACGAGCACTGTGGAATTCACACAAATACAGTCACAAATTGCTGGGAAACGTAAAACTTTCTCAGTCCTAGTGATCTGTAAACTTTTGACAGCAACTTTACGTGAATTCGCTACTAACACCAAAATTTCCCACTTTAACGTGTTGTTACGCAACTTCTTCCCAGGGACTTCAGCCAAGAAGACACACTCGTCTCGCATCACGATACTCAGCATGTCATAAAGAAATCGCGGTGATTGTGACCTTCATATCACTGTTAATATCAGTCTACACACAACCGGTGATTTTATTTAGTTTTTTTAATTTTTAATTCAAGCTATATTGCATGGGAGCTGAAAATAAGCGTATAAATAGCAGCAGTGCTCTTAGTTGCGATGCCAAAATGCACGATGTTATTTAGGTTACCTTTTAAAGAATGTGCGTATTTATTGTAAAGGACAGTTCTCTTTTCTTTTTATACACTTTCTTTCGCAAGTCGGCAGTCATAATCCGATGCCGTAGTCAATGTCATTTTCTATGCACTGTAACATTTCTAGGCTTTCCTTTTGGCTTTCGCCCCGGCCCTCAAGTATACAAAACCCAGGAGCTTCATTTACCCTGCCACAATTTCTTTTAGCCATAATTGTTCCTTGCACTCCTGCTTGACCATTTTCCAATCTGTTCTGTTATGAATGAACGTCCCAATACCACCCACCTTTCTGCTGCCTTCTGTTTTATTACCATAATTCCATGCGTAGTCCGGATTGTTAGGTCGTTGTTCAATGTCCCTACAATGTGTTTCTACTAACCCATATACCATAAGTCTCTCCTTCCTTAGCTGTTCTTTAATCTCTTCCCACTTCAGCCTGTTCCTGCCACCCTACATGGTAATCTACCCTACAACTGACTTGGCTCGGCACTCGTGGCTACGTTAATTTCTGCCACGGACTCTGCGTCCGTGGCAGACGCAGAGTCCACCTGATATTTCTGCCGCTTTGTCATTGTATCTGTCCATACCACATGTAAGAGTGTCCACCTGGTTGTTTGTTTTGGGTTACTAGCTATTCCGGACACCGAAGGGCCCACGTGCTCAGTAAAAGAGCAAGTGTGTGTCCTGCAGGTCGCCAACCCACCTCATGACTCAGGTTTGCATTCAAAACTCTGACTGTTGTGCCAAAAAAGCCTCACTTGGTGTCTTTTTTATTCATTAAATGCTAACTTTAGCCATACAGTTTGCAGTGGTTGATTTGTTCAATATAAAAGCAGCCACGGGACAAAAGCGCTTTACACAGCGCATGTCTTGCTATAAACAAATGGTTCTTTATTGTGCTTTTTGAGGCATTCTAACCAAGCTATCTTATTAGGGCTAGATTTTAATGTTTTTTGCAAACTATAAAGTTTTAAAGAAGCTAAAAACGCCGCGGAGACTCAATCTGGCTTCTCCCTATCATTCCAATCTCCTCCTGGTTTTTTTAGGTTCTGTGAGAACTTACAGATATACAGAATGCCTGCCTCAGTTCAATTTTCAAGGTTGGGTAATCATTGGTGCTGGCCCCACAGTGTACAACTTGAGATATTCTCGGCAAACTCTCCAGTAATTATACCATGGATTGTATTGAGTATTGAGGTTAGGTGGGCAGATGAGATTAAGAAGTTTGCGGGTATAAATTGGCAGCAGCAAGCACAGGACCAGGTCTAACTGGCGGCACATGGGAGAAAGCATTTGTCACTGCAGTGGACGTGAGTCCAGGCTGCTTTACGATGATGTATTGAGTATCCAGGCTGATTCATGTCCACTCGGTAGCAAAAGTCTCCTACAGGCAGTCGGAAAGGACTGCATTGCGGGGCCGTCAACCAGTGTCTCACTCCAACTTTTGGACGTAGTAGAAATGGGGAAGTCGTTCTAATATATCCCTTGAGTTTTACACAACTGCAAATATAGCAGCCAGAGTGAATAGTCATGATGTCTTTCCTGCCCATTTAAAAACCCAACTGGGAGAAAACCTATACTGCTAGGAAACCTTAGTCATGATTCCCAAAGAATTCTAAAAAGAAGCTTTTTCTCAGCGTAAGACGTGTTTTTATGGCATTTCTCTATCCTCTTGCCGCAGTTACATTGGACAGACCAGCTGGTGCCTGCCTGAATGTCGAGCTCAGTGAGCATTGTAACAGAGTATGGAAAATGCCACCTGACAGTTTTTTGACACAAAAATGTAGGTTTCACACGCAATGCAAATTTTCAAGGAACCCTTGACAAGAGGAAGAACTGATACCAAATCACTGAGCTGATCATTGAAGCAGAACAAATTGATTGTTTTGGCATTGCATACGTAGCTAATCTTGACTGTCTTTCAGTACAAGCGAATTACATTCTTGTGCGTAGCAAGTTAAAGTTTATCCTTGAGTTCTGTATGCTCCCTTTTTATCCACTACCTTGAGGCGTATTCCAGCTTGGTACCATTGGTAGCACAGTTATTCATGAAAATTATTCACGTAACGGTCATGTACGAAACAGCTGCAGGCATCAATGGGCAAGTAAAGGAGATAAGCTATTGCTGATAGTAGCTCCACCGTGTGTACGTCTCTTCCTTTTGTTCATGTCTTTTTCCGCACTGATTTCATACAAGTGCAGCCATAATGTAGCCCAGAGGAAGTCGGGTTGCCATCTTTCGCAAAGAGCTTTAGGAATTCATTGCCCCTCTTTAGGAACTTTACCGGAGTGTGCCATTAGTTTACCTGCTTTTTTGCTTTTTTTCTGCACCCTAACTCCCAGTTATCTTTCACTTTTTTCATTGCCCACGTGTTTCTTTTGAATATTGCTCATACACCCAAAAGTTCATGCAGGCTAGTGCCCTAAAGGGTACCCGGATAGATGGCTTCATTTAATGTGGATTTATAACTATGCATACTAGTGTGACCCAACCACACAATAAACAGCAAAGTACATCCTTCTGAATTACTGTGAACTGCACTCTTGTTCATTTTCTCTACCCCTTTGGTGGTTACCTAGACCTTACATTCTTTCCATCACTCATCCAACATATGTTTTCTGCCTCTCTTAATTTAGCTTGATGCTTTTTATCTCCGTAAACTTACACAGCAAGATGTATACTTGCTGGTAAGTCTCCTACTTCCTTTTCACACCTGTGCATCAGACCACTTCCCATTCAATTACTGAAAAGCATTCTCTTTCCACCTTTTGTCTTCCATACTGCTGGTTCTCTCTGTAATTTTGTTCAATGCCACTACCCACTTCATTGCCACATTTGCATGTAGCACAGTGAAGTGTGATCTGTTCTTTTATATTGCTAAACTGCATTCTTTTTAGGCAATTGGTATACTGAAAAAGTTCTGCAGCGTACAGTAGGGTATACTTTTGACTGCGAAGTAGGGTATTTTTCAAAACGTTTGGTTCGCAGCATTGATGTATATGCATACAAGAAAGAAATATAGATAACTTGTTGCTGACAACTTGGGCTGATTCCTCAGTCAGTATAGAGCCCAGCACTTCATCTGCACACTACAATTTCTGCCACTGCAGCCAAAACTGCTCAAGTGCAGCTTCTCTATATGTGTAACCGTGCAAAGTAGTTTTCTTCCTAAATTTGAAAGAATAACCAAAACCAACCACAAGTGAATATAATGAAAGGTTCAGCAATGCAGGATCAAACAACATGAATCATTGCTAAGTTCTTCTGTAAGCAATCTAATTTGTTTATCAATGTAGGTTTATTTTTTGGAGGTTCAACACTCATTCAAAATACATGTTTGAATGCAGAGCACAGTAATGTTAATGTTGTAGAGTTCAACTCTTCAATGCCCATTCTTGGATTAAGCAGCATGGCCGTCAGCACTGTCGCCATTCAATCTAACATGCATGTTGGTAGATAGGTTATGCCTAAAGCCTGTAGCACCTTATATGGCATATAAAATTGCTTTAAATACCGTTTTCCTGCTTAGGATTTACCAAGTAGACCTAAATGTTAGATAAAACGTCGTGTAAATAGTACAGACTCATATTAGGTAAGTGAATGTGCAATGAATCTTCATTGTTTTATATTTAGTGATGAATGTGTAATGAATTTCATAATCAACACCCTACTTTAAAACATTTCCTTTCTTTCACAGGTAAGCACCGAAAGCTAGACGCCAAGACACAACACTTGTAATCTGTGAATACAAGTAGTTTTGGGTGATCAAGCTCGCAATAATTCAAATATTTTTTTCACAGGAATAATTCATCCCTTCATCTCGCTAAGCCATCACGCATAAAAACAGAATCTGGGGTAAAAGTACACAAGTACAAACAAGTACAAACAAGTACAAACAAAACAATGGGGTAAAAGTACACAAGACCAATTCCAGTCGTTCAATGCCTGTGTAAGCTGTGCATTGTGCTGCAAGGTAATTTTGATGCCAGCAGTGCACGAAGAGATGTTTTGCATTCGTTTAAGATAGAACTGATGTTAATAGGAAACATGACATAGGAGTGTCCTTAGAAAATCATCAGCTGTGGTGTCCTATTTCAGAGTTCTCTCATTTATTTGAAAGTTAGTTATGTGGCAAATACATTATTATCTTGCAAGGTTAAAACTGCACTGCAATTTCTTTTTTACAAGTTTCATGTATATCATTATCATTACTTATGCATAAAACAAACTCTTCACTTTCATTCCATGAAAGTTATTGACAGCTTTAAAGAATCACAATAAAACACTTCGTAACGAAAGGGTTTTTCATGCGAGTAGTTAATGACGATGTTGTTTACAAAAAATAATACCTTCCTTACTTCATTATTAAAATGTCTTGTAACAAAACGGTCTCCGTGTGGATAGTTAATGGAAATTTCGTATACAGATAACAGAAGGAGGAGGAGGAGGATTGAAAGAGGAAGGACAGGGAGGTTAGCCAGTTAGATAACAGAAGCTTTCGTACTGCATCAATGTGATGTCTGTGAGCAGAACACAGTGTTCCGTGATAATTATACGGTCAGGTTATAAATTTGTAGGCTCATTGTACTATTAGTACGGAAAGGCTTCCGGCAACGTACTTCCAGCTTGTTTTGTCGTAAATGGAGGCTTTAATTTCTGCAGTGCATTTTTATTATACGAGCCGGATGCGCCCAATCCAGCCGTTCACCATCCTCTCCTCTAGCTCTTTCCTGCCTCGCCCACAGTCAAGCCTTCGCGTTTGCTTGCAACCATGACGGAGACAACACCTCATGTAGTGCCTCACGATTGAAATGATATTCTGTAAGTTTTTTTTTCAGTTGTGTGCAGACCCATGGAGCGGCGTCTTGCAGTCTTCGCGTTGCTGGCTAAGCTGGCGGTCTTGCTGGCTCTATGAAAAATACCGCAATTTGAGAAAGGGTGTCGCCATTCGTGGTGCTATATGGTAACATAAAATTACAAGAGTGGTCACTCGGGCCAAAAACGACCAGGCTTCACAGCTTCACGCTGGCCAAAAGATGGCAGCACATAACTCATTGCTTCAGGGAAACACGCGTACTAACGATAAATATAGTTCATTGTAAGCAAGGCTATACGTCGACAACGTGCTTGGCCCTGCATACGCTACGTTTAAGGCTGCCTCTTATAGCATTATTGATTGATATGTAAGGTTTAACGTCCCAAAACCACCATATGATTATGAGAGACGCTAAGGTGGACTCCGGAAATTTTGACCACCAGAGGCTCTTTATTATGCACCCAAATCTGAACACACGGGCCTACAACATTTCCGCCTCCATCTAAAATGCAGCCACCGCAGCCGAGATTTGATCCCGCGACCTGCGGGTCAACAGCCTAGTACCTTAGCCACTAGACCACCGCAGCGGGATATTGTTTGGCATTAGTTTACCGGGTGCAAGATCTGAAACGTGCACTGCACTTGAGCGTCAAGACCACTGCGTTGAGAGCTGTTTCACACAATATTGCGGAGAAGCAAGAAGCTGTATAACTAATCGTTCATTGACGCAACACACAAGTCATGCGATGAGACAAGCTATCTTTTCCAAGGACCAGTGCTGGTCGGGGGTGATTAGGCTAGGATAACAAGCCTCAACAGCAAATGAGGGACGGATACCATGATTACTCTCACTAACTGCCGTTTTAACATTTATTGTTTGCCATAGACACTTTTTCAGAGCCCGATAAAGAAAAGAGTCAAATTGGGGTTGCTAAACGCTCAATAAAAAGTGCCCTCATTGGCAGCGGCGTCTTGACGTGTCATTCTTCACGTGCCATGAAAACTGCTTTCCTGATAATGAGGGCACCATGAACGTGAAAATTCACCCGAGCTTTATAGAACACGAGCATGCATCCACATGCACGCTAAATGCTTGACTATAACAAACCTCTACTTTCCAGCACTTGGATTGCTTTTGAAGACGATCCTTCAGGCACATTTCGCCACCACCACAGTTCAAAGCGATCACACAAAACACACGAGGCCATGCAAACAACTCACAAATCCGTCGTGTTGCTTCACGTCATCATCTGATTTCTGCTTGTTGCGCCTGTTCACCTATTGACTTCAGGTCACATACTTAAAGTTCCAAACCTACCGAAATTCACACGAACTTCGTTTGCCGGTGCGACGACTATAGTGGTGTCAGTCGCAGCCATCCTGCCTGTTTTGGTCTCGGCTGCTTTAGGTCTCGTGAGAGCTGCCAGTAAAGTACACAAGGGCCGTAGCGGGCGCAACGTAAGCGCCGATATCTAGCGGGTGCATCTCGTGCGTGCGCCTACGCACGCATCACTCCTAGGTTTAGCGCATGAGCACCCTTCTCTGATTTGAATAATTTGTGGGGTTTGATGTCCCAAAACCACCATATGATTATGAGAGATGCCGTAGTGTAGGGATCCGGAAATTTTGACCACCTGGGGTTCTTTAACGTGCACCCAAATCTGAGTACACGAGCCTGCAACATTTCCGCAAGAGCACCCTTCTCTTTCTGGCACGTTGCGCACACTAGCCCGTTGCGCGCGCTACAGTTAAACTCCGTACACACTGCAGTAAAATTTATAGCGCATTATATGTCGAAGTATTTTTGTGACTGTGATTATGGCCGGAATCTGTTTGTTGTCTGCGATTGTACAGTGAGGTATCGTCGGGTTAGGATCAGGCATGAATCGAATGCGAGAAAAGAGCACATGACGTTGACGTGTCGGCGGCGTTGTTACGCTTCACGCTCATAAGCATTTAAGGCAATGAAGAAGTCGTAGAGCAGCAGGCTGACGCCATAAAAATGTACGATAACGTGCCAGGCGTGCGTCGCGCACTTTTTTGGTCTGCCTCTCAGCTTCAAGAGAAAAAATTGCGAAACTAAAAAAGGCACCACAAATGAAGAACACAGGAAGAGTGCCTTCATTTGAAGTAATGAACCAACTAGGCACTCAAGGCATTCTCTCAGCTTGCGTGCTGCTAGGAACGAACATCATGATTACTGTCGCGTGGTTACTGCCACGAAGTGACACGGGCACGCAAGAACGAACACGCACAAGCTGACTGTCCGTACAAAACTAGTTTTCCTGCCTTTATTGAGTCCGACATATAAAGACATACACAGAAGGTGCAGGGGTAGCCATGCTCTGGTGGCTGCCTAATCAAAGCACTGAAATATGGTGACCTCTAGATCTCTCCCTTTGAATGGAAGCATTAAATGTGTGTTGGGAGGATCGAGGAAGCCTGACACAAACAGTTTCACAAATTTAGACAGCGCGGCGGAACGCGTTGGTAGTAACGTGTTCGTGTCACACTGCTGTCCCTGACTACAGGAGACCGTTGCGCCGACTGGCCGTGGCAAGTTGTCGATTCTGCGAGGTCAGCAGGCTGAGGTTCCTGAGCGGGAACATGTTGCGGTGATGGTGGTGGTGGTTGTTGTCCAGCTGCCTGCGAAGGTTCCTCTCTGGCGACAGCAGGTGTAAAAGGATATAGGTGCCGGCAATTGCGCTGCAGCATTCCACCTCGATTTTTTGTTCACGCAGCTTCATGACGTTTGCCCTGGAAAGAGGACAACATTTTGCATTTTCTCAGGTCACACTCGGACACACTGACCGGTTTGGAGTGGTGGCAGGTCTCGTGCTCTGTGATGGGTGTTAAAATTGCCTGTCTGCTTCCGCTTGTAAGCTACGTCCTTAACGGTGACGTCTTTCCCTGATGGCCACTTAGGACGTAGCTTCGATTCTTGTTTCGGGACTGGTTTCGAGTTGGTGTACGAATAACAGCTGGCCTGGGCTGAAGCCATCGACTCTGGGATTATCCCGATAACTGAGCAAGGCCAGATGAGGGTCCTTCAACTTGAAGAACAAGTCCTTGACTGTACGAACCATCCTCTCTTCCTCTTCGTTCCACTCAGCATATTGTGGACTACTGGTCGCATGTTTGAAGCCGTATGTTGCTACAAATTATGCAAATTACTGCATCGAGAACGGTGGGCTGTTGTCTGACATGACCTTTTGCGAGATTCCATGTTTGGCAAAGTTGCTTTTGAGGGTGTCGATGATTCCCTGAGATGTTGTGCTTTTTAGGGTGACCACCTCCAAAAATCTCGAGTAAAAGTCCACCACCATGGTGACTGTCTGGCCATCGAGGTGGAATAAATGAATTCCAAGAAACTCCTGGGACGTCCAGGTAGGACCGTGGAGACCAGGCGCTCAGCAAGGTTCACGCTGGTGGAGACACACTGTTCGCAATCGGCGACGAGATAGGCGATGTCTGCAGAGATGCCCGGCCGCCAAACCAATTCCCGAGTTTGGGCTCTTATCCTGTTGATGCCCTGATGACCTTCGTGCGACTGTGTCAAGACCGCAGGCCGAAGAGATGATGAGAAGACTGTACGGGGACTTTTGAGCAAAACACAATGAAAGACTGAAAATTCGTCTACCACACAGGCGTACTTCAAAATCTGCAGTGGCATCTTTGACTTGTGCTGCGAAGAGTTTCACTTTGTTGAGGGGAGTGGATGGATGTCTTGACGATTCGAAACAAAGTATGTGCTGTCACTTGCAGTTTTCCCGGCAGGTGTATCATGTCAAACTTGTATTGCAATGTCTTGAGTCGTAGTCTCTCAATACGATGTGGCAACATGTCCAGGCCCATCTTGCCCAGGAATGAAACGACCGGCAGGTGAAAAGTTTTGACGTCGAAGTTGATGCACCGGACGAACTCGTCAAACCTTTGGATAACCCATGTCGTTACCAAAGCCACTTTATTGGTCTGGCTGTAACACTCTTCGGTTTCAGTCAGTGACCTCGAAGCGAATGCGAGTGAGCGGTGCTCTCCCGAGGGTTGCATCTGTAGCAAGACTGCACCAAGTCTGAACGAGCTGGCGTCTGCAGACACTGTATGGGCGTACGACGGATGATGCTTATCCATGCACCTGCGCGATGTCAAAAGTTGCTTAAATTTCTCGAGTGAATTTTCTTGCTCCTTCTGCCACACCCCACTTCCGGGCTTGCTAATTAAGGCTCTGATGGGTGCTGTGACGTCTGAAATGTGTGGTAGGATTCTGGCAAGGGGGTTCACGATTCTCAGCAGTCTTCTAGTGCCAGCGATGCCAGTTGGAGCTTCCATCTCTTTGATTGTTTTGATTTTGCCTCCATCTTGCCTGACGGCTTTTGCTGACATGGCCAACCTGAGGAAGGAAACCTAAGATACCTGAAAACGACATTTGTTCTGGTTCAGAGTGATGCCTGCTTTGGCAAGGCGAGACAGCACCTGGCTCAGTCTAGTGTCGTTCTCTTGGCAGGGGCGTTTGTAAACCAGGATGTCATTATCTTATTGGTGACTCCATCTCGGCCCTCCAGGTTTTTTGACATCTGTTTTTGGAAGTATTCGGGCGCGGAGGGGATGCAAAAGAGGGTCCGAAAAAGGAGTTGTGGCCATATGGCGTACTGAACGTCGCGAGCTCTTGGGGAATCAGCCGAAAGCTTAACCATTTGGAAGCTTGCAGTCGCATGAAGCTTCGAAAAAAACTGTTTTGTCACCAAGGAGGTCAAGGTTTTGCTCCACATTTGGATAATATGGCGTTCACGATGGACGACCTTGTTTAGCTTTGTCAAGTCAAAGCAAAGTCGGCAGGAACCATCGTCTTTCTGTACGACAATGAGACCATAGCACTGTGATGTATACTTGTCAACCCTGCGAATCATGCCAGTGTTTTCCATTTTGTCTAGCTCACGGTGGAGCAGCTCGAGCAACGCCATAGAGATCCTGCGGGAGAGACTTAGCGAGAAGGACCCGGCATCAAGTTTCAGCCAGATGATTTACTGGTCTTTCAGAGTATCCAGCCCTTTGAAGAGCTCGGCGTGCATCGTTGCCTTCAGAGTTCTAAGTTGATCAAGAAACATTACTACTTGAAGGGTCTGCAGCGCAGGCAGTGCGAGAAGTGGTACAGGGAGATACTGTATGACGTAGAGGTGCTGGCAACTTCTATTTCCTTGCCACAGAAATCTTGGCAAATGCGAGCCTAGCACGCGATGTGGCTGTGCTCCAGGGCTGATGAGCAAGCTGTCGACTTGGTTGAGCCGACTGATAGTTACAGCGCTTCACCATTCTACACAGCTCTGCGTAGTCAGTGTTGATGCTTTGGTCCTGCATCTGGGCGCGTCGGTGAAACCATGACGACCGGGCGCGTCGAGCGAAAAAGTCTCGAGGAGCGGGCGCCCGTCGGAGCCCACTCAGTAAAGTGACGAGCGTACCTTCACGTCCTCCGACGCTTTTGTGAGCCCCAAAACCACCATGCAGTCTTCGTTACTGGGGAGCCAAGTCGATCATGTTGCCGGGCTCACGAAATCAAACGGAGCCAGTGGCTGGACGTTGACGCCTTACAGTTGCGGCAGTTGCGGCCGCTTGCTTGTCTTGTTGAAAAACGTCGTGCGGCCGTTCAGATGTGGCGAGGCCTGATGCTGCGGGCGTTCTTCGCTATCCCATTTCTGACACAATGTCGCTTGGTTAGTGCCACGGAGCATCATGGGCACGCAAGAACCGACACACACAAGCGGGTATCCAAGAAAAAACTGTGTTTCCCGCCTGTACTGGGACCGACATATATAAATATACACAGATGGTACTGGAAGTGCCATGCTCCGCTGGCAGCCGAATAAAAGCACTGAAATATGGCGACCTCTATGATTACATTGTAAAGTGCGTAATTCGTAAGTCATTGAAGTCTCAGTTAACATTTCTCGCATCGAGCTGTTTGGTGCAGCGAGATTTTTTGTGCTGTTTCCTTCGTATAATGTTTTCGCAGATTGCTTGACACAAATAAGACTGTTTGAATTGCTGCGCAGCTCGTTTGCGAGAAAGAGAAAGACATTTATTTGGCACGGAAGGAAGAGGATGAGATGCGAGATGCGTATACATGCAACTTCTAAGTAGACGTAGGCCGAAACATGGAACCTGAGCCCCTCCGCTTTCTTGCAGACCTTCCGCACAACCAGGAACTAGACGTTGCAGCTGGGGTCGCTGATTGCAGCGATTCGCCAGACTTCTTGACAGCATTCATGCAACGCAGGGCATCGTCAGAGCATCTGTTCTAACGAGTTAACTTCTCCACGGTCTCAATATGTTGGGTCTATCCCCGCATGTACCACACACAAGAAGCTCTTTGACGGGTAAAAATTCATTTGAAGAATTCTCATGGAGCACTGTGATAGATTGCGCTTTATTAGGTTTATGGTGAGGGAATGGGATTACTCGTCTAATGTCCATGTATTGTGAGGTACTTCTGTGAAAGGTAGCGAGCGGATCACCGAACTTGAGCTGTTTTGAACCACTAGAGTGCTACTGATCGCTGCGGCCTATGCATCTTAGCGCACAATCATGAGCGATCTCATTGGAGTCCGGGTGGCCTGGTATTATGTCCGAACCTAAGTGAGCTGGGCACCAGATGATGTGGTGAGGTTTGTTTCGCAAGGGCTTGTCTTTAAGGACCCTAGCTGCTTCTTTTGAGACAAGACCCGACTGAAAGGCCCGACAGCCGGTCTGGCGTCAGTGTAAATGCTGACGCATTTAGGTTCTTCCAGCGCCATAGTGACCGCTATCTCTTCAGCTACTTCTGCATTGAGTTGTAAAGTGAGGCGGACGAAAAGAGGTAACTTTGTGGTTCCCGATAGCAACTGAAAATCTTACAGCATTTTCGTGAATGGCTGCATCTAAGAAGGCTTCTGTACGCATCATTTTTTACGAATGCTCATGCTCTCGCGAGTCTTCAACCCTTCGTAAATAGAGCAATTATGTTTCATGGGCACGGGTCAACAATGAACAATGCCCTAACCTTATTGTCTTGAGGAATTACCTCGTCTTTTTTATTGCCAGGTTAAAGGTCTGTGGCGCTTAACAGATCTCTTTCTGCTTTGGTACTGGATAATTTGGTAATTTTTGCCATCCTTTGTGCTTCAGCTAGCTCATCCATGATAATATGAACCTTCTAACTTAAAAAGCACCTCGGTACGGATGTTTACTTGGATGCCGAGCACCTTCTTGATACTTTTGCGCATAAATCTATCTATCCTATTTTTTCTGATTGTGTCCAATTTAGAGTCAATACTATATATTTCACGTGGTGCGTAAGAAAAGCATGATGAACCATAAGCAGCATGTCTTCCCTACTGCGTCTTTAAGAAACTCATGATTAGCCTAATTATGTTTTCTGTTTTAGTCGCTAGATGAGCTAAATTTCTGGCAATACATTCAGTGGCATTCATCACAAGACCCAAGCTCCTAATAAAATCACGTTTACGAGAAAATTGTTTCTTGGCTTAAAAAAAGTGAGTCGCCGCGCGCGTTGTTAGGTTTTGTTTGTGCCGGTATTCGTACTTTAATTCAGTACAGCATTGAGATTTTGTGGGACAGACAGACACAGAGCACTAATGGGTCCTGAGAAACTCTACTCTTCTAAAGCAACGTCGCGGGCCGCTCTCACGTAGGAACGGGGAGGCCTAGCCTCAGCGCCACGTCATAGGCTCTCTGGGCAGCCCATAGTTGTGGTATATAGTAACTCTGCACTTCGTACGGTGAAGTGGCGATCCTCTTCTGTGAGCCAACTTGGGTCCTGTAACGGGGGCATCACAAGAGCGCATGGCCAAGTTCTCCAAGTATTATTTCCATGAATGCTGGCGGGCTTGTATGTGCCGCTCTTCAATAGAGGATGAAGATGCGCGTGCAGAGAAAAAAACGATGAAGTCGTACTGCCGGTGTTCGAACCAGTTTTACTTTCTTGTGTGCAATTATCTAGAGGTTGCAGTTATGCTGTAACGTGACACTGGTGGAGGTGCTGTGTAATAGTTTATCACTGTTACCACGAGGAAGATTTAGGCCCCAACATAGACGCTTTGGTAAAAGCAGCCAACCTTCGATGCAGTCGGCGGCAACTAGGCCTACCACCCCAATTCGGCCCTCTTCCAGAACGCTACAGAACCATGCCAAATGCGACAACTTCAAGCCAGACTGAACAGACCGCGACTCCGCTAGGTCCATAGTAATTAGAACCTCGAACCCCAAAGCCCATCCATGGGGAGCCCTACGAAGACGTTGAAGACTGGCAGGACCAATACGATCGAGTCACCGTCGCCAACGATTGGAACCAGCACCGGAAACTGTGGTATGTCTATTTCTACCTGGAGAATTCAGCGCGTATTTGGTTTGATAACCACGAGGCTGCCCTGACAACCTGGCCGGTGTTTTGCACTCAGCTACGGAACACGTATGGTAGCGGCGACAGGAAAAAAATAAGCAGAACGTCTCCTCCATTCTCGCAAGCAAAGACCAAATGAAAGCGTGGCCGTGTTCGTTGCGGAGACGTCTCGTCTGTTCCGTCGAGCTGATGCTGCATTATGGTTGATTGTGCGAGTTTGTGGTACATGACTGTTTCGAAATGAGAGCGCACTACTGAGAGACGAACAGAAAAACAGAGACAAGCGCTTGACGGAAGACAAAAAGGTGCGCTTTCTGATGCCGGGTGTCAAGGAGCAGCTGTTTGCAGGACTTGTACGACACCCACCAGCTACCGTGGCGAAATTCCTACGTGAAGCGACAACAATGGAGCGAATGCTAAGACAGCGGTCTCCGCAGAAGGAGTGGTCCGATAGCCTTGGATGTCTGTCAGAACCCTTGGCAACACCCGACCTCATGAGCATGAGAGACCTTGCTGAGCTAGTCTGTACCATTGTACGCGACGATCAGCAAAAGCGGCGCGCAGTTCATTCACAGCCTCAAGTGGCTGCCCTGACAGACATCGTCCGTTGAGAGGTGCGGCAGCTGGAACGACCATTAGTACCACGTCCAACCGAAGCTCCTCTACTAACTTATTGGGAAGCTGTACGCACTCCTGCACCGGCAGCCAGCTATTTTCCTCGACCGACCAGCCGGCAGACGCTGCAGCACTTCTCGGGCTTGCCACACTATGAAAACCCAAAACCGACTTGCCTGCAGATGCCGCAATACTTCTCGGGCCCACTACGCTATGAGAATCCACGACCTAATGTGCGGAAATCTAGCGTGTGGCGTGCTTCCGCCAATTGGCCACTTTGCTACCAGTGTGGTAAGCCAGGCCACTTGATCCGGGTTAAATTTCCGGAGCCCTCCACTACGGCGTCTCTCATAATCATATAGTGGTTTTGGGACGCTAAACCCCACATATCAATCACTTGATCCGGGAGTGCTCGTACAGACAGCTGCACCTCCCTTGATTTCGGCCAGGCGCTCATCGGCCCAAGCCCAGGACATCGACCTCGCACTATTACAGAATACTTGTCAAGTCAACCGTCTCTGAATTGACGCCAACTACGCTCTCCATCTCCTCAACGCTCCACGCCCTCAAATCAATACTTTGGGCGATGTTGTTGCAAGACTATCCGCTAGGTCCCCAAGTCCATGCCGGGAAACTAGAATCAGCGGTCTCCGGGTGGGTATGGGACCACTGTTAAGCTATCGTCAAAACAGCCTCCTGTGACCCATTCGCCGACCTTCGACGATTGCTTTCAGCCGACCTTTCACATCGCTGACGTACCCGTTTCTGCTGAAAATGCCGTTATTGTCGACAACCATCCAGTAACTACTCTGGTTGACACCAGGCGCCGACTACTCAGTTAGCGCTGAACTTGTAAGTGAACTCAGGAAAAATACGACTCCTTGGGGGCATAGGCGAAACCTTCAGACAGCAGGTGGTCACCTCTTGACACTTATCGGGAGATGCACCTCAAGGCTGCAAATCTGTGAGTCGACGTTCATTGCTTCTTTCTTTGTGCTTCCGGAGTGCTCCCTGAAAGTTATCCTTGGCATGAATTTTCTTCGCGAGCACGGCGCTGTTACAAATCTTCGAGACTGACTCGTAACTTTTGCTGACGACTGTGGCCCGAAGCTTAGAGATACGGATCCGCAGAACACTGCGCTTCGCATTGTCGACGACACCGTAACACTTCCGCAACCCACCAGTATGTTCAGTATGTACAGGGCAACCTAGATTATGACAGTAGTGGTATCACTGAAGCCAACCTTTCGGTGCTTTTATCTCAGCAGATTTGCGTTGCATGCGGCATAATTCAATTTAAACGTGGGACGACTGAGTTGACGGTCACCAATTTTAGTGGAGCATACCAACATTTGGCCAACCGAACAACTATCGCTCATTTTGATACCATTTACAATGAAGCATGTACGACGATAGCCCCGATTTTTGCAGCCGTTGAAAGTGACACCACGGCAGCCGATACAGTCGATGACCGTCTGAAGCTGTCATGTGCGCAGAAAGAGCAAACCCGCTGCATACTCCGCATGTCTAGCAACTGTTTTGCATCTACATCCCAGATAAAGCAAACACCAGCCGCAAAGCAACGCATTGTCACTGGCCACGCTGAACGACCCATACGTCAGCACGCCTACCAAGTATCAAAAAGGTATAAGAGGCAATACGTTCTCAAGTGAAGCAGATGCTCGAAAATGGACGTAATCTAACCCTCTAACAGTCCAAGTTCGTCCTTCGTCGTACTAGTAAAGAAAAAGGACGGCACTCTTCGATATTTTGTCAATTACCGCAAACTCAACAAAGTGGCAAAGAAAGGCGTTTATCCTCTTCTGCGCATCGACGACTCACTAGACCGCCTCCGACGTGCCTGATACTTATCCTCTATGGATTTACGCAGTGGCTACTGGCAGATCGAAGTTGATGAGCACGACCGAGAGAAAACAGCATTCATAACGCCTGACTGTCTGTACGAATTCAAGGTGCTGCACTTCGGTCTATGTTCTGCTCCCGTTACATTCCAGAGAATGATGGATACAATGCTCTCTGGTTTCAAGTGGGGAGGATGCCCACTTGAGACTTAGACGACGTCGTTGTCTTCTCCCAAACGTTTGAGCAGCACTTTCCGCGACTTAGATCTGTGTTTGCTGGAATTTGCACGGCAGACCTATTACTGAAAGAGAAAAATGTCATTTTGGATATAATGGAATAAAGTTCTTCGGCCACCTTCTTAGCCATGATGGTATTCGGTCGGACCCAGACAAAACATTGACTGTCGCAGATTTTCCACAGCCTGTCAACAAACGTGATGTGGGTAAATTTTTAGGCCTCTGCGCATACTACAGACGTTTTGTGTGAAATTTTGCAAACATTGCCGAAACCCTCACTCGTCCGACGGAAGAAGATGTTCCCTTCGTGTGGGGCCCTGAGCAAACACGCACTTTCTCCGACCTCCAGCAGCGTCTCCAGGCTGAGCCCTTACTTGGTCACTGCGACGAAAATGCCGACACTGAACTACACACAGACGCCAGTAACATCGGCATTGGTGCAGTCCTCGTCCAGTGGCAAGGTGGCGTCGAAGGCCCTATCGATCATCTGCGGAGGCGAATTACTGAAAAGAAGTGCCTAGCTGTTGTCGGGGCAATAGCTAAATTCAGACCGTACCTGTATGGTAGCCCGTTCAGAGTTGTTACCGATCATTATGCGCTCTGCTGGTTCGCGAACCTTAAAGACCCTTCTGGACGTCTGGCCAGGTGGAGCTTACGCCTTCAGGAGTTCGATTTGAAAGTCGTGTACAAGTCTGCCGGAAGCATACTAACGCGGGCTGTCTTTCCCGAGCTCCTCTTACGACAACGTTAGGTGAGCACGATCTCGGCGGCCGTTTTCTCCTCGCCGTTAGTGTATCTGACTTGGCTGAACAGCAGAAGAACGATTCCGAGCTTCGACGATTCATCGAATATCTTGAAGGCCGTACGACGCATCTACCAAAAGCATTCGCCCGCTCGCAATCATCGTTCTGCGTTCACAGAAATAGTCTCGATAAAAGAAACTTTGACCCTTACGCGACTGAGTACCTGCTCGTCGTCCTGCCAGCGTTACGAGACGATGTCTTGTCCGCCTGTCACGATGAGCCTTCCTCAGGTCACTGAGGATTCACACGTACCTTGGAAAGGAATCGCCGACACTACTACTAGCCTAAGCTCAATCGAGAAGTGAAGCATTACGTGAAAACGTGTCACGAGTGCCAGCGCCATAAAACACAAATATAGCGCTCAGTCGGCTATTTGAAGCCCGTCGCTCCTTCGACAGAACAATTCCAACAAATTGGCATGGATCTGCTCGGGCATTTTTCCAAGTATTGTGACGGCAACCGCTGAATTGTAGTCACTACTGGTGACATGAAGCGCTACTGCGAAACGAAGACACTACATTGTGGCACCGTGGTTCAGACCGCCCTTATTTTTATGAAGAACATCGTCCTCCGACATGAAGCACCAGCAGTTGTCATAACTGATCGTGGCATAGCTTTTACCGCCCGGATGATACAGGACGTAATGCAGCTTAGCGGCACAGCACATCGGAAAACTACTGCATACCACCCACAAAGCACAGCCTTACAGAGCGAATAAACAAGACAATCGCCGACATACTATCCATGTGTGTTGACCAAGACCACAAAAACTGGGATGACATCCTCCCTTACGTCACGTTCGCTTACAACACCACTGTGCGAAAAACTGTAGTCACACCATTCCGGTTACTTCACGGCAGGGAGGTCACTACAATGCTAGATGCCGGCCGGCCAGCGCTACGCTTCTAGGAAGACTGACGTCTGGCGCACCCCTGACCACCGCCTACTGTGTTACCACTGCGGTGAAGCCGGGCAAAACTACTACCACTGCCAGTACCGACAGATGTGACTTCGTGGCTTCACTGTCAATGCACCACGCCCGCAGCCAGGGGAACGACCACGGGACATCACCGACTACCTGGAAGCAACGCAACGGACACCACGAAGTTCTTCTCGTTCACCGTCGCCCAGCCGCCGCATGTCACCACACCACCGGCAGTACTTTGGCCGAACGCGAGGCCGGTTTCCCAGCCCGTATTCGGGAAACTAAGGGCAGCAACCGATGGAGGTGCGGATGCTGTGCGTTGAGCAACTAATGATCCTCCGACGACGACGACGACGCTGTGACGGAGCTTTCCGAACACGACGCAAACTAGGCAAAGTCCTGACAATAAAACCTCACTTACCAAAGGTGACCTGACGACGCAGCATGGAAGCAGCACAACAAGCCGACGCAGCCATGACCCAACGCCACGGCCTAACTGCAACGCGATACGGCGAACTAGTGACCTCAACGTTCTTCTTGAAGGCCACAGTGTGACCGCTTTCGTCGATACTAGAGCCAACTATTCCGTCATCAGTGGGTCGTTCGCCACGAAGTTGAAGAAAGATAGGACAGCTTGGGAAGGCCCCGAAATCCGCACAGCTGGAGGTCCTCTATTAACACCGGCAGGAATCTGCAGCGATACTGGCCATAAACGGCCATATTTATTTTGCAGACTTCGTAGTCCTACAGCGTTGCTCGAGAGATGTCATCCTTGGCATGAACTCCTTATGAATACATCGGGCAGTCATCAACCTAAGAACAAAGTCGATAACGTTATCGACAGAAAAATCACTACCGCCGCACACGCCATCAGGGACCACGCCTTCAATGTGCTAGAACTAGTCACCATTCCGTCTCGCTCCAGCGTCATTATTTCAGTCAGCACTCCGAAATCACGTGACTTGGAAGGCGTCGTTGAAGGCAGTCAGCAGCTGTTTGTCACCCGCAATATTGGCGTTACAAGAGGAATTGCAGAGCTGCGGGGAGGCAAAGTGACGGACATGCTCACGAATTTCAGCAATGAGTACAAACACGTGAACAAAGGGACGACGGTCGCGTACATCGTAGACATTGTGGAAACTACCACTGCTTTCGCCCTCGCTGATTCTGCGGAACCTGCGAAGTCCACGGATTGCCGAGTGTACCGCATCTCTGGGGTTAGCGATCTGGCCGTTTTTTCCAAATAGCATTTAAGCATTTAAGCATGATTATTGTGAACCATCATGGCGACACACATTGCCCTCGAACTGAAGCAACTTCTTAGTTCGTTTGTTTCTAATATTTCAATCATGCACTTTAACACCCGAAGCTTACCGAAAAACTTTGATGTTATGGTTAATTTCGTTTTTTAACCGATCATCACTTTTCACTCATGTGTCTATCAGAAACATGGCTATCTGCAGCTGATGATAACATGTTTTCCATTCCGGGCTATCGTGCTGAATTTTTTCATTGCCTCGGTGACTATCATGGTGGATCAGCCATGTTAATTTCTAACGCATTGTCATATAAACGACGTATCGATATCGCGTTTTCTGTGTCAAAACGTGAATCAGTCTGGCTCGAATTTGACTGTGATTTCCTTCCGTCTAACAAAAGAACTATCATTGGTTCAACTTATCGGTCCCCATCATCATCTTACGGTGACTTTAGTGTTGACCTTGATAATATACTAAGCTCGCTTATTTCCGAAAATTACAACGTGATCATTTTAGGCGACATTAACATTGACATTACAAATATTACCTACGGTTCTTGTGCTCAATACTCTAACTGCTTCATGGGTCATGGGTTGACATCTCTGCTGGATTCTCCGACACGATGTGCTCTTTCTGGTCGGAACACGCTTATTGACCATATACTCAGTAACGTTATGTCAGTTCAGGAGGCCTAGTGGTCAATTTTGATATAACAGAACGTTATTCAATTTTTCAGTTATTAAAGCACAAACTAATTGTAAAAATAAAATGGTCAATGGGTGTCGTTTCGATTCTGCGAAATTTGTTGATTTGGTATCCCGCTTTGACTGGGGGAAACTATTGCCAGAACGTTGTGTTAATAAAGCGTTTAGTACCTTGACTGAGGAACTAACAGGTATCATAAACTCGTGTATATCTGTATTCGCCATATCGCGTTAATACTCAGCCCCTAGAAAACCGTGGATTACTAGAAGACTGCTGCGTAGCATGAATAAAAAAGATAACCTTTACAAAAAAGTAAAGCTTCAGCCGTTCAACCTGTCCTTCAGGACCCGCTTTAAACTCTATTCACAAACTCTTACTGTCCTACTCAAAAAATCCAAATGAACCTACTATCAAAATAAAGTGCTCAAAAACGGGAATGACAGTAGGAAAAATTGGAACGTAATTAAAGAATTCTTACGTCCTGATCAGCCAGATGCATTTGAGACCGAATTATCGGATGGCACCAGCGTTCTAACTTGCCCTCTCACTATCGCCAATTCTTTCACTGAATCATTTTCAGCAACTCAGTATCGACTGTCACTAACTTACCTTCATTGTCTCGCTTGCCTCACTCTTTTTTCTTAAAACCCACGTCACCTGCTGAGATTCCTTGCACTATAACAAGTTTGAAGATGACATAATGTGGCCTCGATTCAATTTATCCAGCTAAAGTCAAAATTATTGCTCGTCAGTTATCTTCTGTGCTCTCAGAGCTTATTAACACCGAATTTCCTTCAGTCATTTTTCCTACAAACCTTAAACAAGGAAAGTAATACCTGTATTCAAAAAGGGAGACCGAAACGCGTTTTTTTCCATTTATCGCCCTATAACAATCCTCCCATTCTTTAGTAAGGTAATTGAGAAGCTCATTATGAATCACCTAATGGACTACCTAACAACATTTAACCTTTTGTCACATAAGCAGTTTGGTTTTCGTGCTAAGGTTTCTACCGGATCAGCACTGATTAAACTAACAGATAGCATAAAACAGTCAATCGATAACGCCCTGCTCTTGGCAGGGGCGTTATTTATAGATATAAATAAAGCATTTGACACTATAAACCACCATATTTTGTATGCTAAACTTAATTCCTTGGGATTTTGTGGGCCTAATTTAGCCCTTTTACAAAGCTGCCTCGCTAACAGAACCCAGGTTGTCAATTATGGCGGTGTTTTATCCTCACGAATAATAACTAACCAGGCAGTGCCACAAGGCTTAATTCTGGGACCTCTCATGTTTCTTATACATTAACGTCTTACCATTATCACTTAACTAATCTGGCTGCATCCATTATGCGGACGATAGCACGATATTTTCTAGTGACAGAGATCTTAACAATCGACTAGCAAAATTAAACACTGATGTCGCGAAACTTGTTTCCTGGTGCAAAAATAACCTATTGCAAATCAACCCTGTTAAAACAACTTTTATGTTATTTCACTCGTCCCAAAAAGCATTACGATTTCACCCCGAATATACATTGATAACTGCGTCATCACCCCATCAAAGTTCACTACTTTTCTAGGTGTCGCATGAGACTCTCAACTCAATTATAACATTTACGTGAATTCTGTCGTCAAGAAGACAACTTTTGGCATCCGCATACTTATTCGCACAAGGCATTGTTTTCAGCAACACACTTTAAATTCACTTTACTATGCTTTCAATAACAGTCACCTAACCTACTGCATTTTATCCTGGGCCAATACCTACGCCACACACCTAACATCTCTCATTCACCTTCAGAAAAAAGCAGTCCGAATTATCACGCATAGTTCCTACACAGCATCAGCAGCACCGCTCTCTAGCACTGTCGAAATTCTACCAATCATTTACACTTTCAGCTCAAACTTGGAATTTTATTATTCAGAAGTAGAGTCGGTGAAATTCCCACTGACATACTTCCCCTCACACATCTCCAAAATACTAATAACACACGGTTGTCTGAAAATAGTAACCTTCTGCTTCCAAAAGTATGTACTAACTATGACAAAATGACAGCCTTGTTTTCTGCAATTTCTTTCTGGAACTCACTACCATCAATTATTAAATCAAGCCCCTCATTACATTGTTTCCGGCGGCATCTAATTGATTGATTGATGTGTGGGGTTTAACGTCCCAAAACCACCATATGATTATGAGAGACGCCGTAGTGGAGGGCTCCGGAAATTGTGACCACCTGGGGTTCTTTAACGTGAACCCAAATCTGAGTACACGGGCCTACAACATTTCCGCCTCCATTGGAAATGCTGCCGCCGCAGCCGGGATTCGAACCCGCGACTTGCGGGTCAGCAGCCGAGTGCCGGCGGCATCTTAAAGAGTCTTTACTAACAACATCCGATAGCTGAATATATTTGTATGTATATATATATATATATATATATATATATATGTGTGTGTGTGTGTGTGTGTGGTGTGTGTGTTTAAATACGGTTGTATGCATTTATGTGTATGTGTACAGGTTCTGAAGTGACACTATATTAGTTAGTGATATGTATGTGTTATGTTATAGTCATTTAATCCAATTAGTTATCTCCTGTTTTATCACACACATGAAAATATTTTGAACTACCATAAGTTTAAATAATAAATTTCATTACGTTCCTTTGGTTTTATTCGCTTGCTGTTTTTTTCCTTAGTTGCCAATCTTTGTTCTATATTTTTATACATGAATTCACCGGATGTCCCCCTGACCGTTTTACTTTAGAACCAACTTCTGTATTTTATCAACTTTTTACTTGCACTGTATTGTACTGAATAAAAAGCTTTATCTATTAAAAACAAGGAACGAAGCTCCTCCCTCAGTATTTGATGTCAATCCCAGCCTTAGAACCCTAAGCAAGAACACCTCAAGACCCTGCTCATACAAAACGAAGATTGCTTTTCGTCGTCGTCGAAAATTCGGCCGACCCCAATCGCGAAACATCGCATCATATCCGAGGAAAATGTCCGAACACTTCGTCAGAGTTCGTACAGGGTTTCGACACGAGAATGCGAGGCCGTAAAAAGACAAGTTGATGAAATGCTCCGGGATGACATCATCGAGTCGTCCAAAAGTCTATGGGCGTCTGTCACAGAACGAGCGCTAAAAATGGGCGCACCGCCAAATTCTTGCGATAATGGGCGGGAGAAACGCCGCGAGGTCAAAAGAAAAAAAAAGAATACAAACATCCAAGGCTCCCCGGGCGCGCGCTCTCCCCTCGGAAGCGTGGCTTCGCCGACGAACGTCCTCCCCCCACATCGGCGGCCCAGCAAGCCCGCGAAATTTCTAGAACGAAAGGGGCGTGGTCATACCGAGTTGAGTCATCCGCCGCGGAGGGCATTCCAACCGTCTCGCCTCTCCCCAGCCTTCGCTGCGTATCGCGCCGACGAAAGGACGAGAACTTTCTGGAATGTCGCGCGGAAGGTATTTAACCGAGCAGCCGAGACGAGAGATCAGGAGAAGACGGAACTTAGCGCCAGAGCGCGTAGGGATTACGCCGTGTAGTCGGCGAAGCTTTTGTCCGTAGCGACAAAGCAGGAGAAGAAGAGGATTTCCACCTGAGGGGTGAAGGCTCGAGCTGCAGGCAAGAGCGTGTGTTTACCGCTATCGAGCGAAGACGCGTGACAACATCTGCGTGTGTGAAGCCGACGTGTTCCGGCGAAGAAGTTGAAGTTTGAAGAGTGGCCAATTGAAGACGCGAGGTTTACTGGAAGAGAAACTTCAGGGGGCAGCGGAACGACAACAACGCTGGACTTTGAGTGAGTGATTCTCGGAAGACTATCATTCAGACTTTTGTTCCAAGGACTTTGGACTGAATAGGTTTTCTATCTCTTTAGTCTTTAAGTGTCTTGGTTGTTCAATGCATGCGACTTCATTGTAGCGTGTATTGTTGTCTGTGTCCGTTGTTCGAGTGTGGCAAATTGCACTGTGTAGTGCGTTGATTGATCGGTGACATATTGTACTCAGCTATTGTGGAGTGAGCATATTTGTGTATTGTTTTTCTGATCTGCCATTATTGAGAGTATAATTTCGTTTGTTTATCAACTCTCGGCTCTGACTTGTTCTTTGGGCCACAGCCGGCGTCTGCTGGCGCACCAATAAGGACCACTTCTAAATTGTCCGCGCTTTCGTGGTGTGGTTCGGGGGGGCCGATACTTCGGCTCTTGGAATTAGCCCGGCGATCGCCTCCCTAATAAACGGGACATGTGTGACAATTAATCTGGCGTCCGCGACAGGACCTTTTGGTGCACAGTGTGTCCAAAGTAGTGAGAAAGAGCCACGAGTTGGTGATACTGCTATCGGAACGATTTTGTGTGTTGCTCAGTGTTCTCGTTAACGAGTGCAGGAGAGTGTTCCGATAGACTGATTTAGGCAGATACTTTTTGCACGCGGCAAGGTTTTAGTTACGAGTTGCGAGACACAATGGATCTCGAAAAGTTAGTGGTGCTTGGTGAGAAGATGGGTCTTTCCGGCGCCGAACTACGGAAGTGCGTCACCCAGAGGGAAAAAGAAGAAAAAGAGAGGGTCAAAGAGGAAAAGGCAGCTGAGCTGGAAAGGGAAAAGCTGGAGGTCGAAAGAGCCAAAGCGGAAAAAGAAGCTGAGTTGGAGAGAGAGAGGTTGGCAGCTGAAAGGGCGAGAGAAGAAAGAGAAGCAAAAGAGCGACAGCTGAAGGAAGAAAGAGAGCAGCAATTGAAGTTGCAGCTGGAGAGAGAGAAGTTGGCAGCCGAAAGGGCGAGAGAAGAAAGAGAAGCGAGGGAGCGACAGCTGAAAGAAGAAAGAGAAGCGGAGATGGCTGAAAGGGAACGGCAGCGGCAGCACGAAATTGAACTCGAGTGGCTCCGTTTGCAACAGCGAAGCGAAACTCCCGTCCAAGCTAGAGTCGAAAGTAGCGAACGGGAAGATCATGGCTTCCGCTTGAACCCAAGCAAGCTGCTCGTCGCGTTTGATGAAAGGAAGGACGACCTTGACGCGTACCTTCACAGATTTGAGACGATTGCACGGAGCCAGAATTTGCCGGAACATAAATGGGCAACTGCTTCAAGTACCTGCTTGAGTGGTGAAGCGCTCAGGTGTACGGAAGGCTGACGCCGACCGATGCAGCCAACTACGCAAAGGTGAAAGCTGCTTTGCTGAAGCGATTTAGATTTACTGTGGAAGGATTCCGGGACAGATTTCGGACAGGAAAGCCAGCTGATGGGGAGACGGCTACGCAGTATGCCGCCCGACTTTGCCATTATTTCGACAGATGGATTGAACTTTCAGGGACAGCACAGGAGTACGATGAGCTTAGAGAGCTCCTAATTAGAGAACAATTTCTTACTAGTTGCCACCCAAGCCTGTCGCTGTACTTGAAAGAAAGGAGAGCTAAGTCACTTGAGGACATGCTTGAATTAGCTGATCAATACTTGGAAGCGCAAGGTGGCACTAATTTGGCCAAAGTCAAGAAGGAGTGTCCCGAGGATTCGAAGAAATCGGCTCCCGAGGAAAAGAAGCGTGCACCGGAGAACATTCCGCGATGTTTTCTGTGTAACCGAGTGGGTCACCGTGCTAACCACTGCGGAACTAACTTCAAGAGCCCCACGGTTGTAAAATGTTTCAAATGTGGTCAGACTGGGCACAAGGCAGACGCATGTCGGAACGGAGTGAGTCAAACTCACCAGGTATCCTGGGTGCAAGCGGCACCGAAATCTGATAATAATGCCGTCACTGATGGATTCGTAGAGTTGAAAAATGGGGAGAAAATTGCTATTGTGGGTGCTGTAATGTCAAAACAGCCAACCGGTGTCACGAAGGAAATGCCAGCGCTGCCTGGAAAAGTTGCGGGCAAAAAGGTTACGGTGTTAAGAGATACCGGCAGTTCCACTGTTATCGTGCGGAGAAATTTGGTACGGGAAAGTGAGTTGACAGGCAGAACAAAAGCGGTTTGCCTAATTGACCGTACGGTTCGGATGCTTCCCGAAGCAGAAATTGAGGTTGAAACCCTGTACTTTAGCGGGAAGGTTACCGCTTTATGCATGACGACCCCCCTGTATGACCTTGTCATCGGAAACATCGATGGGGCGCGAGGGCCGAATGATCCAGAATGTTTGGGAGAAGACCCGAAGATAGAGCCCTCGCAAACACAGTGGCCGCGAGATACAAGGGAGGAGCATCCCGTGACGGATCTCACTAGAGCCCAAGGTGAAGCCGCGGCGCAAGAGACAGCGAAGGAGAAGATGATCGTATTGGGTGAGTTCACGGGCCGGGCAACTGGACGTACGTCGGCACGACCTCAACCGACCGGCAGTGTAAAGGTGACGGAGTCGGCCAGCCGGGCCAAATGTAGAGACATGAACAAGCTGGTAAATAAACAGACAGGACCCGTCGAGTGTTATGACCCGTTAACGGTGTCGGAAGTGACAACGATGGCTGAGACGCTGCCTCAGATATCGCCGTTGGTAAAGGCTCGCCGAAAAAGAACAAGGAAAAACAAGAAGAAATTGAGCGAGCACCGCAAGAAAGGACGCAAGCGCAGCTCGAAATACACAGGATAAGTGCTGAAGTCGAATCAGAATGTGTTTGGCAGTGTTGAGTGCCATATGTTGTGTTAATGTTGTGTTATCCTGTGTCACAAGGGTCGAAGTGTCTGTGCTGTGGTGTGATGTATAGTGTTGTATAATTGTTGTAATGAGAGAACTTCGTTTGTATTGTTTGGAATGAGTGATGAAGTGTTGTAGTCATGTACCTGTGGCTATATTTCATGTGTTGTGGAATTGAACTACAATGTAAGATTGTATTGAGCGATCTATTGCGAATGTGAAGTGTCATGAGCGACGGTTTGTGTTACAGTCTTTGAGAGTGTGTGGTGACTGTTCGCGCTCGTTTGTGTGGTTTTGAATATTATGAGATAATATTCTTAAAGTGGGGGCAGTGTCACAGAACGAGCGCTAAAAATGGGCGCGCCGCCAGATTCTTGCGATAATGGGCGGGAGAAACACCGCGAGGTCAAAAGAAAAAAAAGAAAACAAACATCCAAGGCTCCCCAGGCGCGCGCTCTCCCCTCGGAAGCGTGGCTTCGCCGACGAACCTCCTTCCCCCCACATCGGCGGCCCAGCAAGCCCACAAAATTTCTAGAACGAAAGGGGCGTGGTCATACCGAGTTGAGTCATCCGCCGCGGAGGGCATTCCAACCGTCTCGCCTCTCCCCAGCCTTCGCTGCGTATCGCGCCGACGAAATGACGAGAACTTTCTGGAATGTCGCGCGGAAGGTATTTAACCGAGCAGCCGAGACGACAGATCAGGAGAAGACGGAACTTAGCGCCAGAGCGCGCAGGGATTCCGCCGTGTAGTCGGCGAAGCTTTTGTCCGTAGCGACAAAGCAGGAGAAGAAGAGGATTTCCACCTGAGGGGTGAAGGCTCGAGCTACAGGCAAGAGCGTGTGTTTACCGCTATCGAGCGAAGACGCGTGACAACAGCTGCGTGTGTGAAGCCGACGTGTTCCGGCGAAGAAGTTGAAGTTTGAAGAGTGGCCAATTGAAGACGCGAGGTTTCCTGGAAGAGAAACTTCAGGGGGCAGCGGAACGACAACAACGCTGGACTTTGAGTGAGTGATTCTCGGAAGAGTATCATTCAGACTTTTGTTTCAAGGACTTTGGACTGAATAGGTTTTCTATCTCTAGTCTTTAAGTGTCTTGGTTGTTCAATGCATGCGACTGCATTGTAGCGTGTATTGTTGTCTGTGTCCGTTGTTCGAGTGTGGCTAATTGTACTGTGTAGTGCGTTGATTGATCGGTGACATATTGTACTTCGCTATTGTGGAGTGAGCATATTTGTGTATTGTTTTTCTGATCTGCTATTATTGAGAATATAATTTTGTTTGTTTATCAACTCTCGGCTCTGACTTGTTCTTTGGGCCACAGCCAGCGTCTGCTGGCGCACCAATAAGGACCACTTCTAAATTGTCCACGCTATCGTGGTGCGGTTCGGGGGGGCCGATACTTCGGCTCTTGGAATTAGCCCGGCGATCGCCTCCCTAATAAACGGGACATGTGTGACAGCGTCCCCCGTGGTGTTATTGATGAAGAATGATGGAACCCTGCGTTTCTGCGTCGATTATCGCCACCTCAACAAAATCACAAAAAAGGACGTTTATCCTCCTCAACAAATAGACGACACACTGAATCGTCTACATAACGCGAAGTACTTTTCGTCGACAGACCTCAAGACTGGCAATTGGCAAGTTGAAGAGAGAGACCAAAGGATGACTGCGTTTATAACACCGGACGGTCTCTTTTAGTTTAAGGTGATGCCCTTCAGTCTTTGCTCGGCACCTACCACTTTTCAACGCGTTATGGATACAGTACTGGCAGGATTGAAGTGGCAGGCTTGCCTTGTTTCCTCGAGTTGCGACGAGCATCTTCAGCGCCTTGAAGCTGTACTTCAAGCCATCAAGACATCCGGACTCACCCTGAAGCCACAAAAGTGCAGATTTGCGTACGAGGAGCTCTTGTTCGTGGGGCACCTGAATAAGAAGCCTGGAGGCCGTCCCAATCCGTAGAAAGCAGCCTCTATTGCCGACTTCCCGCTGGCCACTGACAAGAAGGCAGTGCACCAATTTGTGGGACTTTGCTCCTATTAGAGGCGGTTCATCAAAAACTTCGCCCGCATCGCAGATCCACTCACTAACCTTACCGGGGTTGACGTGGAGTTCCGCAGGAAGAGGCTTTCTAGGAGCTAAAGCAATGCCTCCAGACGTCTCCGCTACTTGCCGGTTTCGATGAATTAGCTTCGACGAATTAGAAACACCCACTGACGCAAGCAGCGTAAGTCTCAGCGCCGTTCTTGTGCAAAGGGCTGACGGACTGGAAAGGGTTATTAGCTAGGCTAGCCGATTACCATCCAAAGCAGAATTTAATTATTTCACAACAGAAAAGGAGTGCCTCGCCATCATCTGGGCTACGTCGAAATTTCAGCCCTACATCTACGGCAGGCCCGTCAAGGTTGTGAGCGACCACCACGCCTTGTGTTGGCTTGCTACCTTGATGGACCCTTTAGGTCGCCTCAAATGATGGAGCCTAAGACTTCAAGAATACGACATTACTGTCGTTTACAAGTCCTGCGAGAAACACTCCTACGCCGAATGTCTCTGTCGTGCGCCTGTCGACCTACCACCACCCGGTGACCCGGATGACGAATACTTCTTGGGAACGATAACTACCGACGACTTCACTGAATGACAGTGGGGTGACGCGGAACTTATGGCCCTAATAGAATACCTTGAAGGCAGAACCGCCGAAGTTTCAAAGGTATTCAAGCGCGCGCTTGCGTTGTTCTCCCTGCGGAATGGTCTTCTCCAAAAGAAAAACTTCTCACTGCTTCCAGCCAAGTACTTCCTTGTGGTACCTTCAGCTCTGCGACTAGAACTCCTGTAGACCCTGCACGACAATCCGGCAGCAGGTCCCCTCGGTGTTTCCTGCACGCTCGCGATGATACAAGAAAGGTACTACTGACCACGTCTTACCGCCGAAATTACTCGTTATGTGAGAACATGCCGAAATGGCCAGTGACCCAAGACACCAACGACAAGGCCAGCGCGATTTCTGCAGCCCATTGAACCACCTCGCCAAGCATTCTAGCAGATTGGTATGGACCTACTGGGGCCGTTCCCGACGTCGACTTTCGGAAACAAGTGGATCGTAGCAACCGACTAACTCACCCGCTACGCTGAGACAAAAGCCCTGCCCAAAGGCAGTGCATCCGAGGCAGCTAAGTTGTCGTCGAAAACATTGTCTTTCATCACGGTGCCCCGGAGGTCCTCATCACCGACAGAGGAACGGCAATTACTGCCGACCTAACTCAAGCGATCTTGGCATACAGCCAGACAAGCCACCGCCAGACGACATTGTACCACGCACAGACCAACGGCCTCACCGAGCGGCTGAACAAGACCATCACCGACATGCTGGCAATGCACGTGGATATCGAACACAAGACGTTGGACGTCATTCTTCCGTACGTGACCTTCGCATACAACACAGTGGTGCAGGAGACAACGCAGATATCTCCATACAAATTGGTTTACGGAACAAGCTCGGCAACGACGCTCGACGCCATGTTACCCAACGTCACCAACAAAGAAAACCTCGGTGTTGATGAATACTTTCAGCGCGCAGAAGAAGCCCGACAACTTGTGCACCTCCGTATAAAGAACCAACAGACGAGCGACTGCCGCCGTTACAATCTTCGTCGACGCTTCGTGGAATACCAGCCCGGTGAACGTGTTTGGGTGTGGACGCCGATACGCTGACGGGGACTCAGTGGAAAACTTCTGTGATGGTACTTGGGACCGTACAGGGTGGTTCGACGTCTCAGCCCACTTCATTACGAGGTTGTCCCCGACGCCATCACGAACTCGCAACGACGCCGATCACGACCTGAAGTTGTCCAGGTCGCGCACCTCAAGCCGTTTTATGCGCGTTAACGAGCTGAAACGGTGTAATTTCTTGCTCTATTAGTGTTGTATTATAATTTATTGCTTGTAATTTCTCGCATTATTGTTTTACTTTCATCTTTTGTTAAAGCATCGGAAGGATGCCTTTTTCAGAGGGGCGCAATGCCACGTTATTTTTTCAAGTTTTGTTATCGCCCCAATACACTTCGTAATTCTCAGCGCAAACCACGCCTGCAGTCTTCGAGAAGCTACAGGACTGTAGTAGGTCGTTTTTATAGGATCACACCCACTCCGCTAACTATACAGATTATTCTTGAGCCTACGTCACCACTAGCGATAACGCTACAACGTTCGACGGCAAGTGTATGAATGCCGACGCGCTTCGCCGCTTGTCAGTTGATCGACGGCTGACGATTCGTTCGCCGCTATCAGTGCAGGTCTGCTACTGTGATCCGACTTTCCGTTTACCGGGCACAAGTTCGCCCAAATAAACAGTTCAACTTTCATCCTACTGTCTGTTTCTTTGTCGACGTCACGACATTGTGACAATATTTCGCTGATGTATTGTAAAGAGCTTGTTATACCAAGGTCGATTCCCTGAAATACCTAGGCCTCGCATATAATAGCACGTTAAATTGGAAAAGCCACATACAAGTAGTTGGCTGCAAAGCGACACGTGCCTTGGGCTGGTTACAAAATTTAGGAATCAGAAAAGAGGATTGGGAATAAAGTCAGTAAAAATGATTGACAAGATGTATTTCCGGCCTAATATAGAATTAGGGTGCACATTATTTTCTAACAGCGTGGCATATAAAACGAGATACGAAATATTACTAGAAAGAGAAACTTCGCGCTTGTGTCTTAGACTCCTAAGTTATGTTGCAAACAATGTATCCTATGTGAAGCGCGTCGTCCACCTTTGTTATCTCGGTCGAAAATACTTAGAGTTCTATTTTTTTTGAAAATATACAATGCGCCTATGAGACATGCGCCCTACGTTTTTATTGAAGAACCAAGCGCATTCTTCAGAAAAAAATAAAGACATCACTCCCCTCAGATTAGGTTCTTTCAAACGCTGCCACATCCTCTGAATGTAGATATTTAGATTACCTCAACAAACACGCTCACATGAATATTGATTATATTTTTCATACTAATTGAAAAACTGCATTTTCAATATTTAAATATTCAACTACGTGATCATTCGACTCATTAGTTCATAAAAACACTATTGCGACAGATAGATCTCTATTAAACGAAAAGACTGCAGTAGGCATCTCCTCTACTGATCTTTTTCAGTTCGATTACCGGGCTATACTCCTATATTCAAGGCTAAATGAGTTGCTAAGGTTCTACCATTTTGTAAACTTTCTGCATGTGAATCAGAAGCGAACATAATTACTCACTCTCTTTCAGTGTGTACAACACTCTCTTCGGCAACACATTGAACATCATTGGGTATGTTACTTACAAGCAAGCTTGACAAAATTCTAGTTGGTATGGGCACCTGGCGACTGTAAGATTTATCTGAATGAGAGTGCAGACTCATTATCCAAAGCATCTTTAAGCAGACCACTCTTCCCTATTTTAGCTGATTTTGCTTACGTAAGATATATAAATGCTTGTTTATTCAAAGAAATAGACAAAATATCAGTAAATAACCTCAGAGGCTTCGTACACCTACGATTTTGCTAGAATAAACAATGGTGCTTATCTAGCTGGTTAGAATTGACAATCTCCAAATTACGCTCTCTAATCATCTTCCCGAATTATTGCTTACTTATAGCTGGTCTCACAGCATATTGATTATTTCTGTTTTGCAAAGAAATTGAAACAACAGAACGTTTCTCTTTTCTCTGTCATTGATTTTCTTATCAAAGAAAAAGATACCTTGTCGACCCAATTGAGAAGCTTGGTTGAAACAAACGTGGCAGTAATTTTAATCTTTGGAGGGATTATATTAGGGCATTCTTACAGGAAGGTTTGCTGTGATGTGTGTGCGTACCTAATAGAAACAAAAAGATTGCCTTGTTAGTCTCTTGTCAATATAACTTTCTGCTCCGAGACCATCTGACTACCTGACCGCTAGCTTGATAGGCACTTACGTACAACGTTTGTGATCTGTTTTTAGTGTTTTACTAAAGCTCTATTAGATGCTTTGAAATACATAATCAACTAACCGAAAGATTCTGGTGCCCGGTTCTTGGCCGATCCCCCTCTACGGGCGAGTGCCACCAATGCAAGATGAAAATCATCATCAAGAGACGCTTGACCATGCATTAATACTGCAAAATTCTTTTTGCATTGTGAAGCCTAAATACAGGACCCGCGCGATTGTGAAGCATGAAAGGTACTTTCACTGAATTTCCAGACAAAGGAAGTTCTTTTCACTTTTTTCACAAGCAGATCTGTGGCGGTGCGGTGCAACTTCTGCTTGCCACTCATACGACCAGGGTTGGATATCAACTCGCACCCCAACGCGTCTGGAGAGTTCCTATTCTGCTCCAGGGTTTTTATCAATTATGTATTTTATTCGCGTCGTTATCTATTTTTCTAGTCACGCATAAGATGATTTTTTGCTCACAACCGACAACGCTGACCTCGACGATAATGCCAGAATTTCTGCGAAACAAGCTCTTTTACGCTATCGTGTTATACGTCTTGAGAGATCGAGCAGTACCTCTCAACGCTGCTGCTTGGTTAGTTGGTTGGCTGGCTCCTCAACCGATTGGCGCAACCTTACCTGTGGAAGAGGACATGAATCTGATGGTGCCTTGCTTTTTAAACTAATTCACTTCTTGACTATTTCTGCCTAAAGGCACCAGATGCTCGTACCTCGTTTATCGCTTCTTCTAGTGCATGTTATGACTGCTGCTTTCAACGCTTGCTGCCCACGAATTGCTCGGCGCTCATTAAAATGAAAACAAAATTGATATTAAGGCCACCTGACTCTTCTGCAGTCTTCTAGCTTTAGGTGACGCGATCGCAAAAAAATTAAGGAGGAGCACATCCTAAGCACAGGGCATTTTCACAGTACATAACTGAAGGATATACATGACGTGACAAGAAACTTTGAGGAGCTTCGAAGAAACAGTCTGTTCTGGAGTGCAAGACAAGGTTTAGATAAATAGTACGTACCTGCGCACAAGCGCAAAGTGCGATGAGGGATTGTCGAATCAGGCTAACTCTTCAGATTCACTGATGGTTGAATGAAATCGGCACTAATGTCAATTGGTTCTGACAGAATCACTTCGTCAGCAAATAACGTCACCATAGGATCAATCTCCGGCTTCACCCTTCATCGCTCGCACAAAGGGCACCATCCAATTTGTATTATCTCACACTGCTTCACCCTCTGCCCCCAAAAGCATTGTCGGAGTGTTGTGGTGGTTGTTGCGACTACATCGTCTTGAGGTCTGCAGTGAAAGCTCGTTACGAGGAGCTAAATGGTGACCATGAAGCAGGATCGGGTATGTT
Organism: Rhipicephalus microplus; assembly: GCF_013339725.1. Taxonomy (NCBI): domain Eukaryota; kingdom Metazoa; phylum Arthropoda; class Arachnida; order Ixodida; family Ixodidae; genus Rhipicephalus; species Rhipicephalus microplus. The sequence goes on along the minus strand of NW_023612613.1, from coordinate 8,790 downwards.
ATGACGCCGTGGTGCGTGAGGTTCTTAAGCCTTCTTCAAGTTCGCCGCAAGCATCCTCTTCGGCAAGAAAGAGGCTAAAACAGAGAATTTTTGACGCGTTGGGTTGATGTCATCTGTCCTAGAGGACTGCAAAATCAATGCAGGCTCGTTTTTTTCGAGTAACCGTGTCTGCTTTAGAATTTCTTTACTTGATCTTTAACATCAGTCAGATCATTGGCCAAGTGTTTGAGACAATCATCATCTCTTGGCAATTAAGCTAGTCCCTTCCACCAAATATTCTTTTTAGTAAGAGGCCTTCTCTTACTGATGGGCATCGGTAAACTAGGCCCACGGGTTTTTATCAGGGAATGGAAACTCGGTATACCTCTCATGTATTCGCTCTCACATGCTCATACGCAGCACCAGTGCCGCTTTTGACACTGGCGGGTGCCGAGCATCCCACTAAAATAAATCACAAACACAAAACTTTTTGATGACGTCACTGGTGAGGTCACCAAATAGAGGGAAAGGAGAAAAATTCGAGAGGAGAAGGCTTGCTGTATAAGCCCTCTTTCCCCACTTCGCAAACAAGTGGAATACGCTCGTGCCTTCTCTAAGTTCTCTGGCCGCTTGGGCAATTTGGATATTCGTAAACGTTTTAAAATCATTTTTTTTTCGAAATTTTGTTCGCCTCTTCTAAAGAGGCAAAAGTTAAGCCCACTGATGTCTCAGTATTATATGAAACTCAATCGACACAAATAGAAGGAACTTTTTTATTGGACGTTTTGAATGAAAAAAACCCATACACGTAGTGTGAAAGAGTCAATCTATAAAGTCAGCTTTAACATACAACTGACATACAGAAATAATGAGCAAAAATTGAACACATTATCCAGAACAATGCGGAAATTCTCAAAAATCGCGAGTTGGACACGTCGTATTTAACTCAAACACATTCGTTATGACGGCGCTAAGACAAAACTCGGTTACCAAATGAAACCGAAGTTTTGAGGCATGGAGAGATTTGAAGCGATCAGAAGTTTTTCAAGAAAGAACGTCGCTGGAAACTGTTTCGGCAAGCTGACTAGTCTTCGTCAGGGGAACAGCGTTGCCACGACGAAGAAAAGTTCACTCGTAAACGTTCGCTCCGCCGATCTTCTCTCTAAGTATATATAAAAGCATTTAGTCCATCACGTTTTTTCAGTCACAGTATTAAAAGTAATGACTCGCAAACTTTCAAAGAGCAGCTACAAAATCTTCAAAAGCAGAAAGAAGCCTATTATATATGACATCATTTGAAATACATGCCAGGCTGCATTTTCATTGGAGACCAAAATGCTGTCAGCCCGTGTGCTAAGATTTAGGTGCATGCCCCTTACAAAATTGCTTATAGAGGTTTATTTGGGGCTTAATCCCATTGAAAATCTTATATTTTTTTTAGTGCTGGAATCGTTGGTGAATATGATTGAAATATTACTGGATATGGTGGAAGCTGTAGTGGGCATAAAGGCTGAAGACGGCGAGAGTAGAAAAATTGATGGCAGATGCTGGTGGTGCTGGCGACCGAATAGTGGTGATGGTGGAAAATTCCGGCTGACGACCTCTATATATGAAGAAATGGTGGTAGATGGTGGTGGTAGTGGTGGTGACGATGGAAAGTGCCGGCTAATGGTGGCGAAGCAAAACGTGTTTAGTGGAAGGCTTGGTGAGCAAGGTGGATGACGGTGACGTGATGAAAGCTTGGTAGGTAATGGTTGCTTTGATGAAAAAGCACATGACAATATGTGAATTCACTTATTTACAGTGTTTCATGCTTGTATGCGCAAAGATATATGTTTATGCACAAAAGAATGTAACGCTGCTCAATACGCTTTCCAGCACGTTAATTTTATCATATCAGTGGTGTGAACGCCGCTTCAATTTGTGGAGCGTAGAATATGCCGCCATGAATATGTTTACATTTTTCACACGTACTTACATTAGTTTGACATTCGTGATGTGTTTCTTTGTTGTGATGTTTAAATGACTAAAGGTGTCGCAGTGAACAGTGACAATAAATGTTTTACATCGACGCGCAAACTTGAGAAATCAATGAGCTCTAGTTAACAATTGCCCCATTCAATGTTAGAGCAGAACACAGCAGTCATTTGATGTCACCACGCTAGAAACGCAAGCATGACAATTCTTGTACACTGTATTGTTTGAGACGTACTTTTAAGTTAACAAAGTGCGTGCGACTATGCATAAACTTTCACTATCGAAATGCATCGAGACGAGCCCCAGCGAATTTGACTTTCACCTTTTCTACCACCATAATTCCCACCAAAGGTTAGTCCTACTTACAGAGCCCGTACAAGTTTTATCGGGCTTCTTGGTTTCAGAATGCACAATTTCGACGACTAGAATTGATATTACAGCACAGCTTGCATCATTCACCCTAAATGAAGCCTTTTTCTCTGTACTGTGTCCACGCAAGAAGTGAAAAACCATGCGCCGCCGCGGTGGCCTAGTGGCTAAGGTATTCGGCTGCTGACCCGCAGGTCACGGGTTCAAATCCCAGCTGCGGCGGCTGCATTTCCGATGGAGGCGGAAATTCGTAGGCCCGTGTGCTCAGATTTGGGTGCACGTAAATAACCCAGGTGGTCAAAATTTCCGGAGTCCTCCACTACGGCGTCTCTCATAATCATGTGGTGGTTTTGGGACGTTAAACCCCACAAATCAATCAGTGAAAAACAATGATGCGACGGGCTTGCAGCACTTTCAGCAAATGTACTATCGGCGTCAAATGAAACCCGAACCGCAGAGCGCGTGTTTCAAGCATTAGAAACAGTATAGTGTTGGCCGTCCAGTCACCACCATTTACAGACCATGAACATATGGTTTGGCAGCGCTTCGCGATCCACATAGAGTGCGTTATCTCTGTTTCTGCTCTAGTTTCCGTATGGTGACAATGGTGAAAATTTGGGGGTGACAAGCGCTTTTGATCGAATCACTCGCAATTCATTGCTTTTACTTCAGCGTCGTAGTGAAATTGGTGTCTTGGCTGATAAACAAAAGAGAAATATCATCGGTTTGCGGTTGATTTTCAAACGACGGCCGTATCTCGTTCACAAAGCGCTGCTTCTCCTACACTCTTCTTTGAGAGAACGACCCGATAAATATTTATTTTGACTGGAAATGCCAAGCGTTTCTTCGGAAAAGAGCACGCCAATTGTTTCGCTCACCAGCACAAAGTGAAACAAACGGGAAATTGCCAGCGTTATGAACTTAACTTTGCCTTCTATAAATAGAATCCTCCAGGCATTCCGTGATCATTGACTCCGTGATGACAGACAGTGCTACAATACTCGCCTTCGGCTGCAGTAGTTTAACCTCTGTATTTTTGTATTTGGTTCCTTTCACTACCATACCTTGAACACAAGCAGAAATATTGCACTATAGGGGATTGTGCAGTGCTGCCACACCGGATATGCGGACCTGTCTGTGTCGATGACTAGTGGACGGCGCACACTATGCCATTGTTAAGGCTTGTGCCACGCGCTCCGCTGTTCGCATCTCATTTGATGCCATAGTACGCTACCTCTCACCAACAGACGCCGGTCGCACTCACCGGAACTTCAGTGGCTCTTATGCGAGAACAAAGACTCATCGATTCCTGTGCTCACTGAACGAATAAGATAGCTTAATGTTTCTCGCGCACTGCATTCGTTTGACCAACGTGTTATGTAGTTGTTCCTAACGACAGAGCAACAGCGGTGTACTGGCATGATTGCGTTGTGCGTTGCGCAAAACACATCGCAATCAATTGTGCGGGCGCATCTATCAAATGAGCATAGAAGCGTCATAAAGCCTTGAATATATATCGCCCTTTGAAAGGAGCGAGAAATGGATATTAAACTTGGCAGTAACCGCCGATAAACTCTACCTACTCCTCCTGTCCACCAAGTTTTTTTTTCTGGCAGTAACTTGTTACAAAAACATAGCGCTGTCGCCATTATCGCAGTGGCACTTGTTACAGGCAGCAGTTGTATGTGTTTTTGAAATGGGGAAGTTTAGTAGCAGGTGCAGATGCCGTCCATCTCGAGTTAGCGACGAACAAAACTGAAGTTAAACAGTAATTTTGTCAGTTTACTGCTTTAACATGATTGTTGGCATCTGTCAGCGTGGCACAATGGTTAGTGTGCTCGGTTGGGACTCTAAAAGTAGCAGGTTAAATTCCGCGTTGTCGCACCTTTTTATGGATGCTTTCTACATCATTTCTATACAATTATTTTTATTATTTCTTTAGTGGCAGCTCGTCACCCTGGTTCTGACGCTGCTTCGCACTTCAGCATTGCCGCTGGAGCACGCCATCCACCATCCGCTACACCATACGCCACCATACACCATGTGCCAGCACCGTTTCCAGCACGATAATCCACCAAAATGGTGGATGGTGAAAACCACCGTTCCTAAGGTGGGCGTTTTTTTCAATAGGGAATGGACTTTTCTCCATAAGATGTATTGTGCTCAAATTAAGTGTCTCTTGGCTTTTTCTTTTGACATTTCCGAAGAGATTGAACGCGGTGTTTCTATTGAATTTCATTTGTTTTCGGATGAATTGAACGTTTGTTCAGTCAGTCAAAAGAAATGATTGACCAGCTAGTGACTGTGTGTACTGAGTGTAAATTGAAACAATTTAGGGAAGTGTATTGACTTTTCTCTATAAAATGTTTTTGTTTAAATTAAGTAGCTATTGACTTTTTCTGCCCCATTATGGTGGTCTCTTGAGTGGCTAAGGTATTCGGCTGCTGACCCGCAGGTCGCGGAATTGAGCCCCGGCTGCGGCGACTGTATTTCCGATGAAGGCGGAAATGTTGTAGGCCTGTGCACTCAGATTTCGGTGCAGATTAAAAAACCCCAGGTTGTCGAATTTTCCGGAGCCCCCACTACGGCACCTCTCGTAATCATGTGGTGGTTTTGGGACGTTAAACCCCACTTATCTATCTATCTATTGACTTTTTAGTGGATTTCACAAGAATATTTACCACCGTGTTTTTATGAACTATATTTTTTGGATAAATTGAGCGTCTTTTGAGTGGGTGAAATAGAATTATTGACCAACGAGTGGCTTTCTGTACCAAGTGTCAATGGAAAGAATTTAGGGGGGTCTCAATTCAACCCTTATGGTGTTCAGTGAAAATCATCTGATATGCAAGCGTGCTAACAAATTGTCAAGAATTCACGATCAGGAACGCATGGGCTATTTGCAAGATTTGTTCAAATTTTGGCATTTTAATATTTTGCTTTAAAAACGGTACCGAACTGACAGCTATCAATGCATTCTTCAAAATGTTGCTAGAAATAAAAGAAGGCTGATCATTCCAAGCTCACCAAAGTGACACAATCTTCTTTGGTGTGCAATTTCAATAAAAAACACGCTCAGTTCCTCTAACAAAGTATAGCTGGGCGATATTCAAAAACTAAAACATGGTTACACAATTCACATGAATGTCATACACACACGCACACAGTGATGCGCGATGTTTTATAAGTAGTTCAACCCAAGCAGTAAAATACAGATGTGTTAGCATCTGTTTGTATTTACCAAAACGACAATAGAGACGACTGGCATCGTTTGGTTGCTGTAGCGCCTGTTTCCGTACATTAGGGTGAGGCCCACCCGTAATAATGCAAGAAAAATAGGACTTGTTATAAAAATAAAGTATCTAGGAGGGAACGGCTTAATAATGTATACCCGTATAATTACGCGGTTGACTTTTCTAAGATTATCCCACGCACATTTTTTCGGTTCTCATGCCTTTCCAACAGAACGTATAAAGGGAATCAAAAGTGACAAAGTTACCTTCAAAAACAACAATCAACTGAGGCACGTGGTTTAAAGACCCAGCAAATATAGTGAATGTTGATCAGAAATCAAGGTTACGGCGTCTATTTCTTCAGTTTGCAGAAAGAAAGCTGCACTAGAGTCTCGCACGCAAGTGAGGTGTCCATTTTTCCGCTTAAAGGCTACAATGCAGGGTCTGATAAACAGTTGTTCCGCCAACACAAACGTCCTTGTACTGCACCAACTGCATCACATGCAGCGGAGTAGCTTCTTCACTTTTAAACAGATAGTCTACGTAAATTGTGGCTCTCACTTCCCCGACCTCAGAGCAAGAAAGATCAAAAGTGACGAACACGAGCCGCACGTGTGAATCCCGTGGGCGATTGTAAAGAAAAAAAGGAAGTGCCGTGTGAAGGGATACACAACAAGCGCAAGGCGGCCTCCTCAAAGTTACACTTCACACGGGTGTAACTGGCAGCTAATAGTGTGAAGCTTGTTCGCGAACTAAGTTCCAAGTTTCCATAACCCATTGTTAAAAGCCATAAATTATTCTTTTCTTGTTTTATTTCTTGATCACAACAGTGTAAGGACGCAGGTGCCTTTTCGCCCCTTCAGTAATCGTCAACTCGTTATTCTTCCTCCACGTTAGTGTCTGCACGTGCAACCACCGCTGCTCTCAACGCGCTAAAAAAAGAAAGAAAAACACCTACCAGATTGGCGAGATTTTCGGATATAGAGTGCACATTCCACACCCTTCTCCACGTGCTATATACGATAATTCAGAAACTCTAAGCAAACAGTAAGAGAGGCAGTGAGCAAAGTTATGATGTATCGTGATGCCCCAATGGGTGGAAACTAAAGTGGATGAGCATGATCATAAAGAAAGCAGGACAAAACTGATATAACAACTGCCGTCCTATAGCAGTGACTTCAGTTGTTTACAGGCTGTTGATGCAAACAGTAAAGAAAAAAAACTATATACATGGGTGGACATTGGGGGGGGGGGGGTGCTGGGAGAACCACAAAACGGGTTCTATAAAGGAAAGAGTTTGGAGGACAACCTGTTTTCATTGATGAAGTGTTTTGAAATAGTGTAAAAAACACAGGATACTGTGGCTGGCATTTCTAGATACCAAGGAAGCTTATGATAGTGCGAGTCAAGAAGAATTGTGGGGAATACTGAACGCACTAAATGTGGAAGATGGAATAACTTTTTGTAAAGGATATGTAATTAAATAGCAAGGTAGTTGTAAAATGAGAAGAACAGGTATGTGAACCTATAGATATGCAACGCAGGCTTCGACAGGAATGTCTCTTGTCACCTTTGGTCCTTAAGCTGTATCAACAGGGACTAGAAGCCAAGTTAAAGGGGGGGGGTCAACTCGGCTTCAGCCTCTCTTTCGCCAAGCAAGTACAAAGCATCGAACAATCATTACCAGCATTGATGTATGCACATGATATAGAAATAATAGCCGACAACAAGAAAGATGTGCAGGAATCGATAGGCATCTGTGCTTAAGAGAAAATAGGTTAAATTGGAAGTACGGCAGGAAAATCAGCAATCATGATTTCAATGATAGCAAAGGAAGTGTGCATAAGACACAGCAAGTCATGCTAGGAATAGTGGATAATAGAAATATTTGGACGTATGGATAAATAACGGGACTGAGTACCTAAGAAGCACAAAAGATACGTAGTCACTGATGGTTACAGGAATGCAGTTTTAATGAAAAATATGGCACTGTTTAACTACATGAGGTATGACGTTGTGAGATGGATTCGGAGGTGTCATGGTCCCGGGTTTGACATTCGACAATGTGATTTTGTGCATGAATCAGAGGTTCAAGCAAGATTGGAAAATAAACAACGTGACATAGGTAGACTTGCGTTGGGAGCGCAAGAGAATAACCCGAATCAGGGGTACAGGCAGACATGGGATGGACATCCTTTGTGAGCAGGGAAACTAGCAGCAAGATAGACTTTCAGGAGCCATTGAAAAAAATGGCAGAGGAGCGTTGGGCTAAAAAAACTTTTCAGCTACTTGTACATGAAGAATGTTAATAATAAATGCAGGAAGCGAACTCAAAAGTTTTCAAGCAAGCATTTAGACAACAGCAGAATACCAAGTCAAAATGAAGCATCGGTTAAGAAGAAGTTGAAGGAAACAGAGAGAGACATTTGCAATATTGGAATTCTTGATTACAAAATCATCACTAGAGACCTACTGAACTTTCAAGCAGGAAACTGTAAGGGAAAAGATCTACAATTATCTCGGGGTAGTTCTCTGCTGTTCGAGACCAGGACGGGACTATTTCGGACCAAGACGCACGTAGCCAAATAGGAAGACACAAACACGGTATGCAGTGCGTGTGGAGAGGAGGAGAAACGGCTGAACATTTGATTATGTTCTGCAAACGACTTCACCCTGTAGTTAAAGATAGTGGCGCGAAATTTTTGGAGCATTAGGGTTTAAGTGTAGATAAGGCAAAATAGACTTTAAACGGATACAAAATAACCAGGAGCAGGTGAACTGATTGGTGGTTACAATGAAGTGTGAGTGAAATTCAATCCTTATGCACAGTGATAGTACTTCCCTTTATGGCTAGCTGGCGTGAGCCCCCACCCGGTCTAAAGGGCACAGCCAGATCCATCCAATCATTCATTCATCCACCCACCAACCGTCACCCACCCACCTCTATGAAGAGTAGCGAATTTGTTGACAAGTACCGCACCTCCAGCAGCTCTGATGGCAGGTCTGGTCAACGCAAGCGACTTCGTAACTTTCACCTCGCAAGTCGGTGGTTTCAGTCAAAGCTTCGAAAACATTATTCATTGGAGGATGGCTTATGTGTATCATGTCTCTAAGCTTTCAAGCTGCCAAAAGTTCCTCAGTTCAGAGTCTGTGCGTTCCTGCATCTGTTCATCGTGCATCTTGCAATTCATCCGAAGTACACAAACGTTTGCGGTTGTGCGTGTATGAATAG
>NW_023612612.1:0-51968 GCF_013339725.1 Rhipicephalus microplus | reverse complement strand
AAAAAAATGGCGGCATGTTTCAATTGTTCTCATGACTGGAAAGGGTGGTTGTCGAGTCTCTGCTATGACAAGGCTGCTGGAAGTCGCTCGTGGAACACCTATGCAGACGCGCAGTCCCCTAGCTAATAGTCTTTGAAGTCGCTCCTCTGAAGTGCGGAAAGGCCGTGTAAGACTGCTGCAGAATATGCAACTTTTTGTCGTAATAAAGCATTGTGAACAGCGAGCATGGATGATACAGATCCGCCCCATGATTTCCGCAATTCTGCGGAGTATATGGTATATACTAGTTCACTGTATTCATGTCACTGCGGCCCAACGCTCGCTAAACCTTTCCAAAACCAAGAGGTTACGCCCAGCAGGTATAACGTAGCAACCCTTTCTTGTCACATAGTGCTCAATGTACATGCCAATGGCACCTAATGTGAAATGAGAGACGGGAGAATTCAGCTTTTGCTTTGTGTCCACTTCCACCTTTAACCACCTCGAGTTCATGGTATGTACTAGTTCACTATATTCATGACACGGCGGTCCATAGCTCGCTAAACCTTTCTAAAACCAAGGAGGTTACGCCCAGCGAGTATAACGTAGCAACCCTTTCTTGTCAGATAGTGCTTAATGTACATGCCAATGACTGCTAAGGGGAATGAGAGACGGGAGAATACGGCTTTTATTTAACGCGCACGCAGCGAATTTTTTATTGTTCAACAACGCACAGAAGAAATCTCTCACCGGAGTAGTATTTTTGGGTTTGAGAGATAGCATGTCAGCGGTAGCGTCTGTTCAAATTGCAGTACTGGGACAGAACTGTTTTGTAATAGGTTGTCTTATTATGCTACTGCAAGGAATGAATCATTCCTGTCAATGTTCATGAAATTCAACATATTTCAACCCCCATGTCGCTAAAATATGAAAGAAGCAGGAACTTTCTTTGCACCAAGTGTGGATGTTCCTAGGGAGAATTTCGCGAGATGCGCTTCCATATGAAAGTTTGATTGAAAAAAAAAACTGTTATCGCTTCAACACACAAGCGCGAGTGGCATCACAATGCCGACGTTGAGGGTGTGCAATCTACCTTGGCGCCATTTGCTTAGAATATCCGCTTGTGATTGTGAGTGACACCAGTGATGAATACTAGTGCACCAGCCAAGTTTTTCGATCGAAGAGGCGTGAAGCTATTATGCAGTAAGACCTACTAAAACTTACCCGCTGAAGGTACGACCATCTGTGCTGCGACATGAGCATTGAGTGGTACGGCAGCATCCCAGTTGACATTTCCTTCTTCATTGGCGGGGTGCGGTGCTGTAATACACAAATTTACCCGCCAATCAGAACCACTTTGAGTATAACCTGAGCTGGCGTACATGCCATTGTTATCACCCCCCCGGTGGGCTAGTAGTTACGGAACTCAACTGCTGATGCGCACGCGGCGAGTTCACTCGCGGACGCGGCGGCCGTCCTATATTGCTGGAGGCGGAAATGATCAAGGTCCGTGTGCTTAGATTTAGGTGCACGTTAAAGAACACCGAATGGTCAGGATTTCCGGAGCACTCGGCTACGGCGTCTCTCATATTCGTATCACGTTTTGCGGAGATCGAACTCTACCGATTATTATTAGGCCTTACTGATCTTGGTTTTCAGGCACCGTGAAAATACAGTTTCGTCAGCTTGACTATGTTTCAATATTCACTTTAAGAGCGCTATGTTTGCGAGTAGTTTCACCGTATAAAAGCGGCTCTGCACATCTTGAGCCAACTTGGACAAGTGAATCATCTATTAAGCAAAATGAATTCTGTCTTCAGAATCATTTCACAACAAGTCACAAACATAGCTCGCGAGGAAGATTTGATAGATATATGGGGTTTAACGTCCCAAAACCACCATTGATTATGAGAGACGCCGTAGTGGGGGGCTCCGGAAATTTAGACCACCTGGGGTTCTTTAACGTGCACCCAAATCTGAGTACACGGGCCTAAAACATTTCCGCCTCCATCGGAAATGCAGCCGCCACAGCCGGGATAGCTCGCAAGGAAGAAGGTGCCAGTTTTGTCGTTGCCTTATCTGTACGTGTCGTGTTGCATCACTGACTGTTTCGTAAAAAACGTTCAGGTAAAAGTCTCGAAGTCGAGGTCCAACCGTAGAGGACAGCACAGATGAACAAGATCAGCAACCAGTCGGCTACGGCTACATAAAGAATGATGCCAATATGTTCGTCCGTGGCACAGCACTCTACCGTTTACCACAAATGTTATTCAGGCTGCAAGAAAGTAGTGATCTTATTAGATTCAGTAATACCAAAAAAAATGAGAAACATTTAGGGTAAAAGCGTGAATATGAACTCATAAATATTTATGAACTTTCCGCGTAACTTTTCATTATATGTTTCAATAAATGAGAGAACAAGCAGCTGAAGTGCCACGCTGAGAATATAGTTATTTTTAAAAGCAAAGCGTCAACGCGGATAACACTTACATACAAAAGAATGTCAGCTGGCACGGTAGAGTACACAAAGTGCCAGACGAAAATAACTTTTAGTGTACTTGCATTTTTTAATAGCGATATCCTGTGTGTAGTGCGTACTTGGAACACTAATTGCAGAAAACCTTTTCCAAGTTGGAACGAACCCACTACGTGACCGTAAGGCAATAGGCGCAGTAACGTGTGTGCCTTTTGTAGTAGACGACCAGCTTTATATCATGAAGTCATTACGATAATCACATTTTCTGACACAATAGCAACTCACGCTTGTCCGAAGCATTGTTACTATCCTATTTCATGCTGTATAGTGAAGTAGGTATAACGAATTACGTTTGTAAGCAAAGAAAGCTCCTTTCTTTGCATTTCCAAGCAGACGAGTTCTTTTCATTGTATCACAAGCAGACGCGTGGCTGTGTGGTAGAACTACCGCTGCCACGTAATTGAACCGTGTTCAATCTCCATTGGGACACAGGTTTTTTAATATTTATTTCATTTGCATATTTCTCGACTTTTAGGTCATGAACAGATTTTAATTTTCCCTCACAACCACCAATGCCGGCACCGATGCTGACTAATGCGAGAATTTTCAGCGAAACGAGTTTTCATGCTACCACGTTGATATGCTCCATGAAGATACGCAATGCTGGATTAGAACTCGACATCGCCAACATTTACGCGCATACAGATTTTGACGCATGAGATTTTTTTCTTTTATAATTTTCGCTCTGCCACAATAGAACAGCGTCAATGAGCAACATTGTTTTTTTCACAATACGCATTTGACAAATTTACAAAGTCCACACACTGCTGGATGAAAATGAATCACTACAAAACAGGTATGGCAACTCAAGGCCTATATATCCATGTGACTAACATTTAGCCTAGTGTGTCTGTTATGCTGCTGAGGTCTGTCTTCTACTTCCACAGATGAAAGATAACACCTGAATGTTGCTCAGTAGTGCGCACAGTGTAATATAGTCCGCGATGTTGAGCTATGTTATAAGATTTTCGTTGTGATCCAGTTTCATGCAGATGACAACCTCTAGCAGCGTGAGTGTGAGATAAGAAAAAAAATAAGTTCAGCTTAACCTACAAAGTAGATGGCCGTAAATTTTATCTGCATGTAATTTATTCGTTCTTTGGACCCCTCCAATTTCTCGTTGGCTGCAAAGCAAGGAAAAGGGAACAGGTCGCCTCAGTACGAAACACACCCTCAATGGAAAAGTATAGGTTGGCATTGGTGAGACCCTGCACCATTTCTTTTGGAATTCAGATGAGGCGCAAAAGTTGGTTGCACTTGGGACGTTAAACCCCACAAATCAACCAATCAATCAATCAAAAGTTGGTTGCAATGAATATTCAAAAATCAATTATATAAGCGTTTATAAATGTCATCACGCTTAGTGATCGCTTTGATTTTTAGAAGCCTGCTTCGTGGCAAACAGGTCAATACATTGCAGGTGTCCAAACGAAGTGACTATGAGAGGACGACATCACCTCACAGGTGTGCACTCTCGTGTTTTCAAGGAGGGTAAAAATGGTTTTCAATGAGTAAATATAGAAGAGACTACGATACTTATTAGTGGTGTTTGTCGACTTCTTTCTCGCCACGCTTTATAATATTTTTTCCCATTTGAGATATAGGCATGTGATATTTGCCGTCATGGTACACATGTGGAGAACAGTGCTCGTCGCTTCAGAACTAGGTTCAAGTATCTATAATGAAAACTAAGTAGTCTCGTAGTAACGAATCCTAATCGCGTTACAGCTGACACAACGATGGAAAAGGCGAAGCTATGCCTGTTTTGTTACTGGTTATAATTCATGGTAATCTGGAGCTCCTACATCCATAACTATGGCTGCGCCATTCGCACCATTAAAAACGATATACTATCATTCTGCGCATTGAATGTAGACTCTCTTCTTGAGCATGTTTATTGTCATGTAAAAGCTGATCGAAAACGGGCAATCCTCATATTCACCGGAACTTCGATTGCTCAGGGCTTCTATTGCGTGATTGGTGGAGGCCGGAAGTTAACATTCGGAAAAACGCGATCGTCAAAGTATCTGCTAGTTCCTTCATAGGCCTGACGATGTCATTGTTCAAGAACATTCCCCTTGGTTCTTAAGGTAAGGAACATTGTTAAAAAAACTGGCTGCTGAATGTTTTGAGAGTGTGCTTTTATTTGATAATCATAAGCAGCTAAGTACACATTCACCAGAAATATCAGGACGCTCACCCCTGTTTATGCGAGATGTTTGCAACAAGTCATGAAACGTACTTGGGAGCGTGAAACGTCGTTTGTTGACATCGTGTTAAAGCTACCATGCAGGAGCTGCAATGCCTTCTTATTTTTTATTTCCTTTGTTACCTTGGCCTGCGTTATACGTTTCGGCTAGGCATAGGCAAAATTGAACCTAATCGGTCAAGGCTAAAGAGGCAAGATCAGCACTTACTCAGGTTCGTTGACGGGGAGAGTGACACGTTGGGACTCTGTAGGGATGCTGAAATGGGAATTGAGAAGCGATTCTTCTCGTGATGTGCTCTAAACGATGGTACGTGAAGAGTTGCAATACTTGTTTTAGTGCATGTGATCACAAATGCGTATGATCATGTACATTAAAGTCATCTCGATTAATGGAAATAGACCACAGTGCTTCGCACTTATGTTAACTAAATAAATTAACAAATACATTTAGCATTTATACCACTGAGCTACATTGATCTATAAAATATTTTTCCCGCACTATGAAAAATCAATAAGCTCAAAAAACTATGTTTAACAGAACCAAAACAAAAGTGCACACCAAGCTGCATGCTTTTTTGTGGTTAAAATGGTGATGGCTTCGGCTAGTTATTATGACATTATATATGTTGTAGTGCCAACTGATGGCTTCGTCAAGAAACACGCGACCATGAGTGCTAACTTTAGAGTATATTATTCAGAACGCTAGAATATATGCTAGAAAAGTTGCCAGAACAACATGTCACAAAAGATTGCCAATACAAAAGGTGACCAAGGCTAAAATAAAAACGCTGAAACAAATGAAAACAAAGCTGGAAAAATCTGTCATTTTGAGTACATGCGGAGTCTTCTTGATTACCGTAATTTTTTCACAAAAAGGCACATAGATGGTTCGTTGACGGATAAGTCACACTCACCTGCCATCTGCTTAGCTTGGACGGCAGTTTGAGTGCGATCATCCCAGTGTTTTTACAACTTCAATACAACCTCGAAACGAGGTGTACAGTAGCACTAATTGAAATGCTGCGGGAGAAACCCTTTTTTTTCAATTTGTAACATTGTCAGCGTGTTAGCTTAGTTGATCATTTTGACACCTTCGAGTCTGCCCAACGTAACATGCGCCACAAACGTAGGAAACCCTTCGCCTGACTCCCCACGCACAATGCACGTACCTGGTCCTATGCTTCGTACTGCATGTGACAGGTGAGTGACTCCAAAGGAGGTCGTAGATTTATTAAGACAAATTAAAAGAGCCAGAAAATACCACCGAACTGCCGGCAACATTTCCAATCTTTGATCTGTGAGATAGCCGGTGTTCGAAACAACGGTATCTTTCACGTTCATTGATCATGCTTATCGTGGCCGGAGCTTTACCTTTCTTCTGGTCAGCCTTAGTTGTCCGACAGATGGAATGCGCCAACATACGCGATGAAAAGCCTGAACCAGTGAGCTGGGACACTTCAGCTTTGACGCTCAAACAGACACTGGGCTGGTGAGATCTGGCCAAAGCATTTGAAATGCTGGCGCTTTTAAGCTTCGCTTCATGAACTTGAGGTATAGGAGCTTTAAAAGGGTGCAAAGGTGTGTGGAGTGCAAAATCAATCTCCACGTGCAAATGATTCTTACGAAACGAGCAAAAATGATATTGTTGGAGACGAGTGTGGAAGTCAGAGGGCACTGCTATGCCATGTTAGGTGCAAAAGAGTTTTCGTAGAGAGCCGGGACCAATTCATCCTGTTAAAAATACCTTCGAGTGGCCTTTCGTGAACGCACAAGTGATCTTGCAAAGTTTTTAGCGTTGAACTGTGATTCCTAGAGATGGTGAGAAGGCTTGTCTACGCTAGCGAAATCACATAGGTACAATCAAATTAAATTATTTCAAAAATCGCTTTTTTAGAGCATTTTCATCACCCCATAAAACGTTCTAGAAAGGAATGATGGTTATGCTGGTAGACCAAACCCTTAACAAATATTGTTGAAATGTGCTCACCCAGCGTGATTAAAACGCAATTTCTCGCATGAGGGTTCGCATCACCATATCGTGATGGTCTTCACTAAAGGCAACGCAGATGTTGAATTTTTAGCGATGCCTACCTCTCTCATAGACAACTTTCTGCGCTGCGAGTCGCACTTTCTGCCGTCGCATCTCCTCTTCTTCATCCCCATGAGGGCTTGGTTTCCGTGCGTGCCTGCGTTCTGAGGTATGGTGTTCCTGCTTGGCTAAGAGTTTTTCTAATCGCATTTTACTCGCGTGACTCTAAACGCTGCGGCTTAAAACCATAATGCTTATTACTCCATCACGTCAAACAATTCGCAGAATCCTTATTTAGGGTCCTATATCATGGTCACATCTCTCTTATTTCTAAATATAAAAACTAAGTTGCTGCCCGTTACCACGGCTATTATGGTTACTAGTATGTATAGTCACAAGGCGTTTATTATGCCATCATCTTTATTTAGATCCTAGAAATTCAGATTTGACAAAGTTGTTTTTATTCATTTGGATTGGTAATTCATTTACAAGGCAGTAAGTACTCATTGCCGAGTTGTTTCATATAGTTTAGCCCAGAAAAATTTGCAGTGCCTTGTTTAGTAAACTACTTTACAAGTACTAACCTTAGCAAAGTACCAGGCGCGATCATGCGAAAGTTAGTTTCGCATGATCGCATTTGGCTGCATGTTATGCAATACAACTCATACTGGCTGCATGCTATGTCCATATAGGAAGGGTCCTCTAGAGCTGATGTCTGGTTTCAAGCTGCACGTTAAATCACCATTTTAGGCAAAATACATACTTCCTTATCAGTAAAATTGGTAAAAGCAGTGGTTTTCTTCCATCACGGATGGTGTGTGTTTATAGTGGCCTTACCCCAAACTAAGTAAGCATCAACCGACTACGTACCTAAATGTATGGTGAAACTACTGCATTGAAAGCTACTGTTAAAGTCAGGGTAAAATGCACATGCACCCCTTGTTTTACATCAGAAAGATTCCTTGTGTGAACTCCACACTTTTTGATCTGAAAATATAGACTGAACCTTACAATAGCATGTACCATAAGTGAACAAGGCGTTCTGGGTAGAGCGTCGCTCTGTAGCATAGACAGTTAGCGAGCTAGGCTTTCTACATTAGCGCAGCAAGCACGATGAGCACGTACCAGAATTCACTTACCTGCCGGTACTTCTTCGCGGCTGTAGCTGCGGTCTCTGACGGTGTATTCTGTAAATGACAAAGTATGTAAACAGAAATAATAATGCGGAACACTTATTGTAGGTGAAGTTTGTATGAAAACAATGCCTCACGTGAGTATAACAGTGGCAAGGCATTGTTGATATAGTGTAATGGCTTTTTTCTGTTGAAGTTACGTAAATGGTTTTATTGCGATAGCAACTATATGGACACTTTCGGCTAGATTTTGCCGCCAACGTCAGAGTCTATGTCATGCACCGTATATATATATATCTATATATATATATATTATATATATATATATATTATATATATATATATATATATATTATATATATATATATATATATATATATATATATGAAAACGCATTAAAGAAAGAAAATGCAGAAAAAAAACACTCCAGCGTGCGCAATCGAACGTGGGACCTCGACGTCGTGATAGCGACGCGTTTACCACTGAGCCACCCCGGAAAACATCCTACACCGTCCAAAGAGCGAGCTACTTATATCTACCACTTACCGCTACTCACGAGTATCTCAGAGGGAATTGTGTTTTCAGCATTACCAGCAAGATGGCGCAAAGAGCGCGCGTCGCCACACCGCGCAGTGGCACACGCTTTAATCTCCTATGCGTACTTTGCCCAGTGAGGTAAGGGTGCGTGAGGGAGGGACGCTCCCTCACGCGCCCTTATTAGACGCAGCATTGTAACAAATGAGACTCTTATTCGCGTTCACCCGTACCTGTGAGTACGTTTCGTGCATGAGGAACGCGCGGCATGTTTCGATCTGCCTTCAATTCCGCGCGTGACCTTTCAATTCGTTGCTATCACGTTCATAACTTTGCCTTTCCGGCAAATCTGCCACTTTTTGCTGGTTATATAAAAATGATATCTAGAATTTTACGTCTCATAACCACGACATGATACTGGCAAATGCTGCAGCAGAGGGATCCAGAAATTTGGACCGCCTGGTTTTTCTCACGTCCATTGACATCACACAGTACAGGTGCCTCTACCATTTCTCTTTGATCTAATTGCGACCCTCGTAGCGGTGAGTAACTCACCCTCTCGAATGCGCAATCTGCGGGTCAGCAGCTGACTGCCAAAAGCACTTATTTACCATTGTTGGTCTTGGTCTATCACTGCCTTTTTTATACCAGCCATGTATCGGGATATATTGATGCCTGGACATTCTCACGTTTCTTTCGCAGTTTGTTTTCGCAATAACAATGGTTCCCATGAATTTTCGAGTTGTCAAAAATGTCTGAGACGTTCACAGCCATTATACAGCAAACAAACTGTGCTTTACTGTAAGCTTCACTAAACGTTTAAAATGTGACAAAAAACTTGGCCGCACCACCCTTTTTCGTCAGAGCGACTTGACAGGATATTTCGAAACGACACTCCAACAGTTTGACAGCGCCTGATAAAATGTATCTGTGCTTTCTCTGGAGTCTATTAAGTGCGAATTTTTTTTATTTTTCCTTTTTTTTTTACTTATGGCCATATGGAAGCCTAAAGTGTGATTAGCAAACTTGCGCCCACTAGTTTGAAAACAGCTATAAACCCATAACAACATTCTCTAAGCCAGAAAACCTGGAGCATAAGAATTATCTTTATAGAAATATGGTAATTATGATCAAGAGATGAATTGATAGGACGTAATTCAAGAAGCAAAGCGCAGTGGAGAACGTGCAAACAAAAAAAACAAGGAGAAGCTTCGACTTCATGTATAACTTCATAACAAGAAGACAAAAAAATGAGCACGTTGAATCACGTCTGAACAATGAATCTGTCGCATTATAGGAGACAGCTCTTATGTGTGGTGAAAACCAAAAACAACAACAACGAAAAGACGAGTGAACTATTCACGTGACACACAAAACGAACTTAAAGGAATGAAATCAAAGAAACACAAAAGAAATCGCGGCAAATGTACGTTCTTAACAACGAGGAAGTGTCCGATTTCTGCACTTATGCTTGACCAATCTTTGATTGTTGCACCTGTTTCCAGAAGGCCCGTGACTAAATCGCCCGCTCGCCGCTCTCTGCTTACCTTTTACAGAGGGTTGCGGTGGTGGCCTGTGGCGCGCGTGTGTTTGAACTGAAAATAGCATAAAATAGGACGTGATTGCTGTAAAGGTAGTCCCAAGTAAACTATTGCGATAATTATGCAACGATCTACACCAGAGTTCACAAAAAAAGAGTGTCAGAAATCTTTAACTTTTGAGCGTCAATGACAGTTTTTCGCAGCTACTCGTAAACGGACAAAAAATATTCCGACGGAGAAAAGGGGAAAAATTGAACATATTGAAATTGCGTCAGTCTTTATGACGCTAAAGCGTTATAGAGCTCGTTAGGCTAAAATTTCGTGTTGAGCGAAAAGTCAGCCTTGTGCGTGAGTGAAATACCGAGAAATATCAAATAAAATAAATAAAAAAGCTTTATGCTCACGTGAGGATGGAACTGAGGCCTTCCGCGTAAAAATCAGCTGTTCCACTTGAGAGCCACAGCATTTATTGAAGCTGCTTTTAAATAAAACACTATGTGAGTGTATTCTGGTGGGAAAAGTCTTCTTAACGCATGTACTATTTCTGGCTAAAGCGTTGAGTCGCAGCCGATTGAGCAACTGGCAGCTGCGTTAAAACGTTCAGTCAATAAAAACCCCTCCGACATATTTTTCATCAGCAGCATGAATCGACAAAGTGATCGAGTGCATATCTTTTGCTGCTACCTTACGGACGAGTAGTAAGTCCTTCTCTGATTGAAAAAAAAGGAGGAATTGCGTATTGCGCAGTGAGCACTTTGCAAGTGTACTTGCAGTAGGCACTGTATGTTAGCTAGCCATGACCAATGCGGTGCGCAAGAATTGTTCGCTACTTTGGGTCCCAGAGGAGACGTGCACAGAGAACCGTAACAGGCTAGCACTGCGGTGCCCCCCGACCCCAGTATTACCTGGCGTGTTCCCCTCTTAAATACAAAGCTCAACCCACTCTCTCTGTCTTTTGCTCAATGTTTCCGATGAACCGAACAAATTGAACTGACTGGGTGTCCGGCTGCTCTCTCCATGGAATCGTGAAGGTAGTACAAGAATACCGTTCCCATTTTTCTACAATGTTCCCGCGGATATTACAAAAGTACCAAGACTCAAGTTTCAGTTTTTATATTGTGGAAGGAGAAAAAATGAATGAGAGAACATTACGTCACACGAGTTGAAGCCCACTGTGTCGGCCCAACACGTGACCCAAAGGGCCAGAGTGAGCGGTAGGTTCTGGTACTCTTGGGGTTGTACCTGTTTTCCAACAACCTGCGTAAGCCGGCTAGTCTGCACTGAACGAGCGCGGCGAGATTAGGAGGTACAAGCGCCATACCTTCGAGAAGTCCTGTTGCTTGCGTGATGTTGATGCAAGAGGTGACATGTTGAGCCGACCTCCTGGCCTCAACATGAGTTGGCTTGCGAACGCTTGCGGCGTGACGCCATGCTCCCGCCTTCCTTTTTCTTCCTCCATGGTTTATATATCGCAACAAGCGCCGCCAAGTAAGTTCTACCGCCATGCCTCAGGGCGTGCTCGGCATTCACACTGCACCTCTATTCTCGTAGGTCATGCTTGTGTTCGCGTAATATTTCACTAAACTGCGTGCATTATTTCCGGTACGTTCTCACAGTGCTGATCCATTAGGTGCTGCGCCAAGAGAAAAAAGGCCCGCAAACACACACCTAAATTGTGCGCATGAACGACGAGTCTATTGTCCAGCATCTTGCATCGGGTGTTCTAATTCGTTTTTTGTTGTTTTTCACAGGTAACTGTTGTTTTCCTGTTTCACTCAACTTGTGACGGGGCTCTGAAAAATAAACCTTCGGTTGACAGCCTGCGCTAGCTGCTGTCTGATTGCTCTCCATGTTGTCTACTACACAGTATATCTATCATGTACCAACCACTAGCCCTAATCATCGACATTGGTTTTCCATGTACTCTATCGGCCACTGATAGAATCTAATGTTTGCGCTGTAAATCACCTATGCAGTTTAGTTTTCAAATATTCTAGATGTATAGGTTACAGTACCAAGAAAAAATATAATTGATTTCTTCAGTCATAAGTCTTCGCAAGAAAGCAATATCTATTGTGAAATGGAAGTGTCGAAAATGTTAACCAAATTAAAGGTCACGAATAACGACATGGTTGATGCGGTGAATAAACAAATTTGGCATGAATAAATTAAATAAATCGCTATGGTCGCCCTAAGACCATGGTTTATGTTATTTATCTTTATTCAAGCGTGGAGACCAATGAAAGCCTCTCACAAATATAGACTGAAATAGAATGCGCTTTGGCCTACGAAGTTACGGAGATACTTCTGTGCAGTATAGTTGTCAAAAGCACTGCCTGTTCGTGGAGTATGTCAATATCTTAGTTCAAAATATCACCGGCCCCGTGTTATTTATACGTGCAAGTAGGACAATTATGCCTTTTCCGAACTGGAAAAATATGTCAACGGCGTGATATTACCCGATCCTTTTAGAATACTTGTCTCGGCGGGGCCTATGCCGAAACGGCGGAACTTTCACAACATGGTGCACACCGTTACCTGTTAATTTTTCTTAATTCATTGCAGTTTTTTCGTCCTTGCTGGATATTCACATTGACCTCTTTCGCACTGATTACGTGCGGGAATATACTTTCTTGTAATTGTGTAATAGTGCTTACGTGGTGGCGTCAGTAGTAGGGGCGATCAGGATGACACAATGACGACAGCCAATCCGATGGCGATGGCGACAATCATTCCGTGCATCTTTTTGTCCCTCCATTAGGCTGAATGGAGAAAGAAAAAAGAATAGCTAAAGTGAATTAACAGAGGCTTACGTTTTAGGGTAATGTATTCTACAGGCATTACAACATAAAACTGCGCAACACTTGACGAGAACAATCAAAAAATTAAATGGAAAGAGAGATATTTCACAAAAGTAGTGTACATCATAGGTAGCAAAGGAGTACAATCTCGGCATCTCATCACTACAAAGCAGAAAGAAGTCACTCGGATGGTGGCAGTTGCAACTAAATCCCGCCAGAGTCCAGCTCTCTTGCACGTAATGTAGCGCACGTACTTTTATTGTCGACAGACACATGCAGATATTGCTATTTTAGAGCCATCCTAGAGCATATTCTATGGGGCCCTATTCAAGTATTGAGGTCAATAAGCGTAACGCAGCCTGAAACAGCCACAGCATCTGATTGTGCTGGAAGTCTGCGTTGATCTGCTCGCAACTGCAGCATCAACTATGCGCCCTCAAAGGGTCCATCAAGCCGCAAGGGCTGATCACCCTTAGCTGAAAATCTGAGGGAACATTCCTCACACCAAAATTTACCATTCGCTTTGACATAGCAGCAGAGACAGATGCAAAACTGTATTGAAGTGCACTACGAAGTCGTTCAATTTATCTTGCCGAACGTTTTGACGGTGTGGTGGCCAGTAGCTTCGCCACGTAGATTTTCGCGCAGGTTAACTTCTGCCGGAATACCACGGTCATATCATGAAAGAGTGACGACGTTTTGCCTTAACCGCGTACCTACGTGCTCTCAGGAAAGGATAATAAGAATGGCCTCGAAATTGAGCTTAAAGAGGGAGGGGGGGAGGTCTCTACTAAGGAGGATGTGACGGCCAGCCAAACAGAGTTGGGGGCTATCAGACTTGCATGTAATATTAGACAGGGAAGACGTGTAACGAGAAGCAAATCTATAGGAAGAACCCTGGCGTAAGCGAGTTTTTGTCATAGTGATTGGTAAAATTACCCGAGGCTTCTCTACTTACAAGTTTACTCATGCTGATTCATACGACATTATACAAGACGGACGACCGCCACGCACAGTGGACCTACCTGCTCTTCGTTGTCGTCTTCTATACGCAGAGTGATCTATGATGTATTAGCTATGTAGCAATATACAGAGACAAAGTGGAGGCATGGTATGGTAACAAGCCACGATCCTGATGGTGACGAAGAAAATGAAGCACTGAACATGTTAATTTCATGATGAACATTCTGAATGTCTCAGATCAAGTACTGTATTTAGTACACCAGATGCAATCGAGAATGTGCTTCGAAATGCTCAAGAGTAATGTCTTGAATGAATTGAACTTATGAATCAGTTACGATGGCTTATATGCATGCGTTTGACAACACGTGGTTGACCTACTGTATTAATTTTTGAGTTATCGAATTGTGAATGGTCATATTGAAATGTTTTCTAAGGCGATTACCTTCGAAGCGGGTGGGTAATGGCCGCTCTAATCATGGTCAAACATGGACTGATATAGGAGTGAGGACACGGCAACGCAGTAAATCTGTATTTCTTATAAAATTTCACAGACGGGTACCGAATAATGACATGACAGTAGTCATACCAAAATGACATGGACAGTAGTCATCAACCTGAAGTAGGCGAAATCACTGACATTTTCAAACACTTTCAAATGCATTAGGAAGCTCACCTTAAGCAGAAAATGCGGCGGTGACCTAACAGTAGCTAACACTCTGCGAATTATGCACCTTTAAGCAACAGTTGGCGAAGGTCCGCGGAATAACAATAAGTAGATCTTCAGTAGGCGGAATTAGAAAAAAGTATTTGATGCTCTAACTTGCTTTGAAGGTACTGAAAAACCCGCCGTTGTGTCTTGTGGTTTTGGTGCTCTCACGGCAACCACAACCATCGTGATATTTAATGATAGCCACTGGGGTCGTTTTCGACTGAAGCGAAGGATGTAGAGACTCGTGTTAGGTTTGGGCGCACGTCAAAGATTCCCAGGTGGGCGTAATTTCCGGAGCCCTCGTCTATGGCATCGGTTATTACCTTATTGTAGTTTTGGGAAGTTAAACGCCAGTAATATTAGCGGCTCAAATGCTTCTTGACAAGAACGCCAAGTTTTAATGAAACCTTTCTTTTATTTGGCCATCGCTGTTTTTGACATCACACTGCTAAGGTCATTAAATTCTCTTATAACACACTGAGGAATACTTACGCGGCTATTAAGCGATCCTAGAGAAACAAAAAACGAGATAAAGCTAAATAGTCGGAATCATTTCAATGGTCATGCTCACAGAAACTTGTCACGCAACCTGCATTTTCAACAGTATCTAAGTCTTTGCTTAGTGTTTCGGCTGTTCTCATTTCACCCACAAACAAAATCTCCTAAATATACTTAAAATTTTATAAATTCAGAGAATGCATATTTGGCATAGAGAAGATAATTTTTCAAGCAGTAGCACACAGATCAAATTATGCTTCAGAATTCAGATGAAAACTTAAATCAGAATGTCTTCTTTGTAATCCAACGATAATACTTTTGTTATCTGTGTTGTTTACAACACACGTTCCGAAACGTGTGGCAAACTCTACATGTGGTAAAACAAGTATTATTCTTTATTATCACATGTCTCTAGCATATCACCTGTAAAAAAATACTGCAGCAAAAGCATCTACCAGGCCTGAATACTTTTCGTACTTGCATCAGTGTAATAAGACTACAAATAAAAGCCCACCGAACCTAGGGTTGCTAGTTTTCCTGCGTGAGACGTAGCCCAGAATCCCGAAAGGCCGCTAAAAGTTTTGCCAGAAGCACAAATATCTTATACGAGGGAACAACATGGCGGCAAAGCGTTGCCTCTGCTTCACATTTCTATCATACAAGCGTCATTATTGGAGAATTGGCTATCACTAATTTTAGCCACAAAAGAAACGTCATGGAACTAGTAAATATATATACGACATTGAACACCGCTTTCACTGGAAAGGTACGTGACCAAATATTTAAGTGAAATAATGAACACAGCTTCAGTTTATTTGTATGGACTTGAGCTAATGTTAAAGGCAGTTATGAAGTTATGAAGTATGAAGGAAAACCATAGATAAATGTAGAATGTCCAAGAGCTGCAGTTTAAATTTAATTATTGAATCTGTGACTGGGACATCATGAAGTCATTCCGACTTTTCATTAGGTTTTGGTAAAATTTGTATCATAAAAACTAAATTCAACACACGGTGTCAAGTGTATTCGAAAACGAACATTAATCTTGACAAAAAGCGGTGTTTGTCGACTCTTTTAAGACGCACGTCAAGAGTGCCCACGAGTGATGTGCAAAGCGACATGCCGTACACCAGCTTCATGCACCAACTGCAACAACCTTAACTACTGTCCTGTAGACCATGCTGCAAACCCCAGAAGTCGAGGATAGGCACAACTGTATGGCTTGAGAGATGGGGAACGACGACTCATATTCAGGTGCAAATTCCCACGACACTATTTAGCGTGATACTGAAAATAAACATTTTCATCATTTTATGTTATGTCTTCGTCATAAAGGTTAGTCTTTCAGTGGTTTTAAGCTTTTTAAGCTACTCAGCTCGAAGATGTGGCTTCGCTTTCCTGCTTTCAGGGGTGCATTTCAATGAGGGAAAAATCAAAACACACTACTTTCTTGGACTGTGGCAAACGAAAAAAATTCAAGGTATGCAAGCGTTACAATCCCGCCATATCACGCTTGAATATTACTCTGGGTCTGGCGCGCTGAACCAACGCTTTTTAAATGCGAAGCATTTATTCAGTGAACTTCGGCGACTTTGAACGTATCTATCTATCTATCTATCTATCTATCTATCTATCTATCTATCTATCTATCTATCTATCTATCTATCTAGCTATCTGTCTGTCTGTCTGTCTGTCTGTCGTCTGTCTGTCTGTCTGTCGGTCGGTCTGTCCTGTCTGTCTGTCAGTCTGTGTTCTGTCTGTCTGTCTGTCTGTCTGTCTGTCTGTCTAGCTGCTTACTCTTTTTAGCTCTCTGCCGTTCCGGTAAGTGGTATTGATACCAAACTTGGCAATGACATAACATGACTCTATGACGAGCATAAGTGAGTAATCATAACATGAAAATCATGATATGTATACCATCATGTCATGATTTACATTCTATGGCCTTGCTGCTGTTGCAGTGGTTTTCGTTACATAACATGTCGCACAAACTGGTATGTATCAAATGACTGCATGGCGAAACACAAACGACAGACCCTAGCATGAAAATCATGACATGCGTGTCATCTAACGACATGACTACATGGCCACACTGATGATGCGCTCGTGGCCGTTTCGCTAGCTTCGCAGTATACCCTATTTGGTATTGCCGGGACGTGAATGGATGATAAAGGTATGTGAGTGTGCGACATGGCAATCATCAGATGCGTGTCATGTAACAACATAACTATATGCTATGCTCATATTGCGCTCACGGCGTTTTCGCTAGCTTCACATGTACCGAATTCGGTATTACGTCACGTGAATGGATGATGAAGTTGTTTGGTGCAAATCATAGTAATCATGGAAGCGCATCCTCTAAGAACATGACCACATGCCACACTCAATACGCCATACATTTCGAGGTGACCCAGCGCACGTGCGCGCGGGCGTTTATTTCACCACGGTCATGTCGGCGATGCCACGCCAGACACAGATCTCCGCTGCGTTGCTTGACGCATGAGCGTTTTGAGCGCGCCAGGCGTCCCTGCGTCACAAGAGAGGGCAGACGCGCTCTATCTCTGGGTAACGTTATTGCCGCGAAATGCAGCATGTCCCTTTCGCGCCGCTTGCCATGTCGTGCCGGTGTTCACGTTTTGCTAGCGTAGCGTCGGTGCTGCCCTTCGTGGGCGCGCGTCAACGTCAGAATATATTGGGCCCTTCATGATGCCCTTGCCGCCATTTCGCTAGCTTCTCATATACCAAATTTGGTATTGCCTGACGTGAATGCATGACGAAGTATGTCAGTGGTGCAAACATGATAATCGATACACTCATTGCAAGTAAATCTTCATTACCTACTACGCGTCTATGCACGCTCGCAGCCCTTTCCCTAGCTCCACATATACCAATTTGGTATCAGGTGACGTGAAATAGATGAGGAAGGTAAAATGACTAGTCCAAACATGATAATTTTGATATGAAAGTGATATATGGCATAAATTACCTCTGCCTCAATCGTAGCGTTTGCTGACTTTAAAGTGGCATATTAACCATCTTCATTCGTATTTCACACATCATCGATTCCCACTGTACATGGGATCTGCCAATTTTATTGTTTCGAAAGTGAATAGCTGCGAATGTCACGTGACGCTGCACTCCATCCTGAAGGACTATGTAAGCGTTTTCATTAGGGCAGCTGCGTATACGTATGCGTTGAGTGAAGTGTGTGCGTTTGGTATTTTTCAGTAGTCGTGTTAAACCTTTTTTTTCTATTTTAGCCATGGTTTGCTAAAAAGATGGTCATGTTTTATATTCCACAAATATCTGTGTCGTTGACAAACATGCCTAGGAATTAGTCACTTACCTGGCCTCTCGTCGGAGCTGCTATCCTTTCCTGTAACAGGGAAATCACAGTGCACTTTGAATGTGGAAAACTAATAATACGTTAACCATAATAAAACCTCGTTATCGGTGAAAGTTCAGCGGCTAACTGTGATAAGTGAGCGTGGCTACGGGTGTTACTGTATGGCGACGCAAGCCTTTTTTTTTCTTCTTTTCTGTAAAACTCAGGTGGGTTGGTAACTTCAATTTTAATTCCATAAGTATCTCTACTGAATAAAGGTACATAAAAAATTGGTGAAAGGTAACTTTTCTATTCCAGGCATACCGCACCTGCTAGGAATCGCTCTCGGGGATGCTAGATCATCAGTAGCTAGCCTGGTACAATCAGCGCTCGTGTGAGGCGGCCTCGCATGTTTGTATCGCCCTTGTGGTCACTCGCGATTTGGAAACGCGACTCCCCTTTCACCTACGCACAACCAATTTCTGCAACTGCGTGCATGATTTATAGCGGGTTTCTGGGTACGACGTGATAGACAACATTCTACTGCTTCAATTGGAAGCAGCGCAAGAGGCCATCTAGTCTACCAACGGTGGTCCAAGATCACAAAATTATTGTTCATACATTCCAAAGTTTGAAAAAAACAATTGGGAACTTGACAAGAAGGTACTTGATTTCTTTTCAGGACAACACAACTGACGGTGCGCTCATTCAGTCTGTGCCTTTCATTTCTGCAGTGGTAGCTTCTCATATTTATACGAGCGTCCATCTCCTTTTTGGCAGTAACTTCCGTGATAGAAAGTGGTGACAGTTCGTCTCGGTGAATCAGTGGCTAGGGTGCTCAGCTGCTGACCCGAAAGTTGCGGGTTCGATCCTAGCTGCGGCGGTGGCACTTCGGTGGAGGTGACATGGCATTGGCCCGTGTTCCATGCGATGTTAGAACAGTTTAAAGTGTCCCAACGTGGATGTGGCTCGCAGCCGACCCGTCCTTGTGAAGGGCGTCGGCTCCTCAGGGAAATTAGTGAATAAAGTTTATTGACTGACTGACTGACTGACTACAGTTTAAAGAACATCAGATGGACAAAACATCTGGACCCTTCACTACGGCGCCCCTCGTAATCATGCCATGGCCTTGGCACATAGAACCTGAGATAATATTGCAGAGTGCTGGTACCCACAAGTCTGAAACTGGGCTCACAGGACCTGTGATTGTGCATGCCTGAACATTGTTCACGTGTTTTCTTTCTCTGTCGTTCACGCAGAATCCCGTCTACCCAATGTACACGCAGCCACATGACAGTGCTTTACTGTGTACTATGCACTGGTCACACCAAAAGTAATTCCTGTGCTTCACCTCGCATTGTAGTCCATCTTGGTGTTGTTGGCGCACTGGAAAACTGTACGTACTTTCAGGGGGGCTGACATACCACTAGTATGTCTAGACGTTCAGCAATTTTTTTCAGATTGTGGCTTTGACCATGTACATATGGAATAATCTGTAGTTGACGCAGTGAGTCCTGATACTCAGTTTCTTTGGCTTTTCTCCACCCTTTCACTGCCTGAAGCAACGAGCACTCGCTTATCGCTCCGGTGAGATGTGTGGAAAACGACTGCTAAATCTGAGGAAGACTGATAAATGTTAGCACATATAGAAGTGGTTGGTTTTCCCCAATGAAAGTACGAATCGCCAACGCGTCACCAACTACAAGGTGGAGACATAATGCACAGGAAGAACTACGTGCCATAAGAGCAAGGCGTAGTATACAACATACCACTGTCCTGTGGGTCTTCGTACACAAAAATGATAGGACGCTGCGTGAACGATAAAGCAAATTAACATTCAAACAATCCTCAGACATGCGCTACAACAGGCCCCCTCTCAGCCAATTGTCCGACTTCTGTGTGCCACGCACTTTTTGACACCACAGTAGTGATTGCCAAAAACAGGCATATGGACGCTCGTGTAAGCACAAAAGCTTTCACGATAATTATATGAAGCGCATATTATGTTAGTGCTCAGTAAGCTGCGCTGTCACGGAAAGAATTTGGCTACTTTTACCACTAATGGCCAGCACCTTTTTAATTTTGTTTACCTTTTCTAACCTTTGTCTACCAGTTTACAACTCAGGATTTCCGCACCTAAATATTCTGAAGAAAGTTCAATAAAACGCCACTTGTTAGTGAGCTGTGTCTTCGTCTTTCTATAATTTTTCTGTGCCGCTAAATATTGCTGCAACCACTCGACATTCAAGATGACGAAAGACATTAGGTGCAAAAAAACTTTAACAGTTAATTCCCTTACCTTCCACTTCATCGGATCCACTTTGTCTTCCTGAATTGATAAAAAAAAACGACGCCCACAGTAATAAACATAACAATATTTAAACAGCCTGCCTAAACAAGGCAAGTTTAACTCACGTTAACACAAAATTTTCACAAAGCAATGACGCCGGGTAACTGTCTTGTTTGTGCTTCTTAAATATTCTTAGTCGTTTTCATACAATGTGGAACCAGGTGGCCAACGAGGCCCTACTTCATAAGTTTTCACTTTATTAAGAGGCATTATTTTCGAGGTATTTGTTGAAGCTCAAAGGACTTTGTCAAGCTAGAGATGACTCCCACTTGGCCTTTCTAGTGCTTCTCGGTGAGAGAATTAACCGAGCTCAAGTTAAAGAGAGCACAAAGTCCAGCGTCGGTTATGGCTAAACCCAGAGGAACACTGCCGCTGAAATACTACGAACTTGTAAATATTTGGCCTGTGACAGTCACTGCACGTTACAACCACCTTGATTTACCGACTCTCTCAGAATCCCCAACCAATAGCGTCTGCTGCAAAGATCTTTCCTTTTTGCATGATGACGACGTCATTACATAAGTGCACATTATAACACAGCAAACAGCCTAAATTGTCTTGATCTAGGACACACGGTTATGGGATGCATATCAGATGCAAATTAAATCATATAATGTTTTTGGAACTTGAAACACTCCAGGTTGTTTGATGCAACTTACATTGAAGCATGGTTGGCACCATAACGTCCCTTGTGCCAGTAGTTTCGGTTTTATGCTTTTCTTCGCAAACTCACTATTCTTGTTCTTCAGTGCTACCACGAATATGCCATACATTATGCTACCATGAATAGACAATCCATTGTAGCATAATGACTCACGCACTTCTTTTCTACTGTTTTCAAAGATCTGGATTGATGGAGTGCACAGGCTTGTTTAAGTAAGAGCAGAACACTAAGAAGCGGAGGTGGGTACACATTGCCTACTTTGACACGGAAGTCAGGCACTTTTGTTATTGTGGATGAAAACAGCAGCGACGGTGATGTCATCTTTCAGTACATCCTCCAGCTCACGAGTGACTGCCTCTTCACGTGTATATGCCTAAAATTGCGCGTATGAGTGTTTTACGCGTGTGCGTGAGGTTAATTTTACAGAACGTGCCAAATCACCCCGCAAATTTATCTGCAATCAAGTCACAAATACTAATGTGACCAAGGTCAAGTACTTTTTCCTTTTGAAATAACTTAGTTTTGTGGACAAACAGGTATGGAAGTTTTCTACTTACTTTGCCTTTCGTTGGAGCTGCTGTCCGTAGCTGTAAAATACAATATTTGTAGTACACGATCGATATTGAACAAAATTCCTCTAGAAAATTTCTACTTACACTTGCTCTTCCTTTCATTGGAGCTACCGCCCTTTTCTGAAAGAAACAGAGACAAGTAGTTCGCGTTACATATCAAATATTGGTAACGTATGCTTCTGAATACTAACGCTTCGTTATGTGTAATGTTTCGTTGGTAAACTGTGAGGGGCGTGATGATAAGGGCACGTTCTTATCCAATGACGCCTTCAACCGCTGTTAGTGGAATATTCTCTGTTCTGTATGCATAATCCACTGATTGAGGTCTACCAAGTAGTACATCACAGGTAGAAAACCTAGCGTTTTTTAGTGCCTACAGGCGTCGTCAAACAGAAAATTGTCCATCGGCGTCGACGGAGTCAGCACGAGTCATAGAAAAAAAAACAATGTGACACATCTTTGTGATACAGGAATTGTCAGAACACAGGAAGGAGAAATGTGTCTTCGGGTAAGTAGATGAATTTATATTACACATCGATATATAACGTACATTGGTGTTTGGTGGCTACAGCGCTCTTAGACGTTGACGCAACCATGTTGACGCCGGGTGGCACTTGTGCTCTATCACGACAAGCAACTACTCGCGACCGGGATAGATTTTCTGAAGACACTGTATTACATACACCAAAGCATCGCGGAAACCGCACATGAACCCTATGCATTCTGAAACCACGGAAGCAGAACTGATCGCATTTGGACTAAATCGTTTTGTGAACTCACGATCCGCAACAGCGAAAGATGTATTATTTACGGGTTGCGACCATTTCGTTTGATGAGCTTTTCATGTGACATCGTGTTGGCTAGCAGTGGCCGGCTGCTGAGTCATTTCGGCAAAGGTGTAATATTTTCTGTCCGGCTTCAGTTAATCAGTCATGAGTATATTTCCAGCTTTACGAACTTACAGATCTCGTCATTAAAATGCTTAGGAGGCATATGTTGGCATGTTCGAATTGCATTCAAGTACGCTGTTTTCGAGAACGTACTAATTCCGTGCTCGCTCTTTTTTTTCGTTGATAGAGACAGCCCGTGAAATGGAAAAAAAAATAACACATGACTAGACTGCAGTGCGCGGCCGGGAGCAGCGTCCTGAAACATGATCACTGTAAGGTACCAAAATGAAGACTACACGCTACTCAGGTTTTGGTGAAATTCTGGCTATATATCCTGTAAACCAAAAAAAGAAGGTCAGGTCTTCTAAAGTGACCTAATTAAGAGTGTAAAATCCCACCATATACGAATGGGAGGGTAGTCACGTGTTATTTTTCATTTCACTGCTCATCTTATCAGCTGGACGAAACCAGTGTGTTCCTGAAAATAGCATAGTTGGACGTCGTTTCAACATTCCTACATAAGTCTCGTGCTTACTTCATTTATTAATGAGTAGCTGTCTAGTTTATAACATCATTAGTGCACACCAACTACACCTAATTACTGCAGAAATGGCAGTTGCTACTGCAGTATATTGCTAACAAAACTATGGACCATCTCCCCGAAGGAAACCCTGATGGGATACGAAGCAGAAGCGCTGCGCACGTCGTTGACCAAGTTGAAACGGGCGTCGACGAGGGTGCTGGAAGAACGATTTGACGTGAAACTCAGTGTAGCGTTTACTCGCGAGAGTTTGTTTGAAACGCAAGGAGACGGGAGGTGGGACGCGTTGAAGACACTTGCCTTCAGCTTCCTTGGCTCGCGTCTCGTCTGTGTTAACCGCGCTCCGTCTGTATTGTGGAACGTGATCGGGAGTTCTCGATTCGCACCTTGTTGGAGTCGCTGTTCTTCCAGTGCCGACGCTTGCGTTCGCTTTCTCTGGCTCGTGCCTCGTCGGTGTTGACGTCGCCATTCGTGAATGTTATCGGCTCCGCTAACCCTCGCAATACCGGCGACAGCCAGGAAAGCTACTCGCAGACTAGCAGGTTGCATGCCGCGACAGCGTCCCACCTGTCGGCGCGATCGCGGCGCGCTCTCCACATTCTCGAGGCGCGCGCAGCGCGCGCACGACTCGCAGCTTCTTCTCGCCGATGGATGGAGAGAGGTGGCAAGGAAGAGAATGTGTCCTCGTGAGGAGGGGCTCGAGCGTTTCGAGTGGTGGAGAGGGTGAAAAGAGAGCTCACACGCGGCGAGCGCGCGGCAGGTGAGGGAGAAAGAAGTTACCGCGACCTACTAGGAGCGCGTGAGGAAATTGGCACTGCTCCAACACCTGCGGCGAGGGAAGCGGTGCGGACAGAGAGACAGCATTACACAGTTTATTCAAATAGCTGCTTCACATCTATTATGCCTTCGGCATGTGTCGGATAACAACGTTCCTCTTTGTGTAAATTTCGCTGCGTTAACTGTGTCTGGCAGTACTAGGGTGACGATGCGCTCAACTTCGGAAACGCGAGAGGCAGAGTTCTGAGCTTAAGCCACGAACGCGCGAATTTTTTCTATAATGTAGTTCTATCCTGTAGTGAAGTTCCATGTAGTTGTATTCTGTAGTGAAGTTCTATTATGTAGTGAAGCTTTGTCACACGTAAGGAACTTCGTAATAGTATCGGACTTTTACATAGCTCGTTTTTATTAACAAAGGCAAAATCGCGAGCACGGACTAGACATGGTCGTGCAATTTGCGATCAAACGTAATAGTGGGTCATGATGCAGATGTTCCTCGTAATTATTTTCATGTCTTAAGCCCGCTGAGCTGGCACATGCCTAAGCCACGCGACGCACCATTGTTCTTAACATGATCACCAAATTAACCTGTGACTGTGCATTCTGGCCCGTAGCTAGCATCGCATGTGCGTTGATGAGTGCGTGGTTTCCTTAACAGCGTCTTGAATTAGGCTTTAAACAAGTGGTATGGAAATTTTTCAGGAAGGGTGACTACGGTGCTGCAAACACAAATATTGGTATTATCTACCTATCAATATACTTGTGTCGCATATTTATATTTTCAGCTAACGGGGAACGCTGCGTAATATCACAGAGAGAATTTGCAATATTTGCGAGAATAGGAGCGTTGGCTTACGTTCGTCCGCCATGGCCACCCACCACCGCGCGCAAACTTCGTTTTCATCATCATCGTTTAAGCTCACCTATCGGGAACCCGTTGTGCATTAGGTCTCTATGGGAGCTTTCAGATGTAGAATTTTCTGGCACACAGCAGACAAATGTCGCGTATGCCATGCGACAAATGATTTGCTTTTCTGGCATAATGGGAACCAAAGTAAATGTAGCGACATCCATCAAATCATCCGTCTAGTCAAGCATTTGTACTAAAATAAGAAGATTACGCAACAGATGTGCGTCGATGGTCGAGCTTTTAATAAGAGTCATGATCTTCAATCACTAATAATGAGCAATAACGATTTTATCCATCTTCAATCATTATACGAAAGTCTACAAAATCACCCACTACGCTAGAATGGCTCAAAGCATTCTTAAGACAGTGAACAATAACAAAAGTGCGCTCCTTGCGCTCTCTTTTATGCGGTTTATCAACATCTCGCTAATGTATAGTAATGATTTCATTACGCAAGCAAGCGAACTCCCCTAATTATTTAGGCATTATTATAATGATACAATAAGCTGGAGAAGTCACATTGATGACTCCCCTCTCTAAAGCAACACGCGCCATGAGGTGGTTGAGAACGGGGTTAAGAAAAGATACGCTAATAACAATATATAGGCTGCATATGCGACCTATCCTGAAACTTTGATGTGTTTTGTATTCCGTCCGTGCAGCTTACACAATGAGACCCCTAGTACTGCTGGAAAACGAAGCGTTGCGATTGTGCCTGGGTCTCACAAGATTTGTTGCCAACAACGTGTTGTATTTCGAAGCTCAGTTCTTTAGTTTAAAATTCGTAGTTATTTCTATGAACGGCAGGCTCTGCCCAGGCAGCACTGCGAAAAACGCTGCTACCAGCGCCCCCATCGCCGCGCGGGCCATAAATGGGTAGTGCACATATAGCACGTCCACGAGCGAGCGGGAATAGGCCCTCCTCATTCGTTGGTATTGAGGCGCGATTTCCTGAAAGTCAAGGACCTGGCAAGCTTCCTAATTCTTTCAATTCCACCTCGCTTCATAAAAGTAGCAAGCTCATGAAAACGAAATGCGGCCGTCATGCCAAAAATATGTTTCATTTATTTCAGCGTGCTGCAACGGGCAATGTAAATGCAAGCGAGCATCGCGTGATATTGAGTTCGAGCCAACCACTCCGACGTGCGTTGTGTAATGCTTAAATGCGTTAAATATGGGCGTACACATGATGCAAAAGCGAGGAAGTGCATACACGAAGTAACCATGCTATCAGAGGTATACGAAGCTCGCTTCAGCCGGCACGAATGCACCATGGTCATGACCGTGGTGATTTTCGCTTTGCAGTTGCATTCTCTATCAATTTCTCGCTTCCTGTGCATTGAACTGTTTTATTACACATTCTCAAATGCTCTCTTGACGGTCATCTCCCGTTTGTACATACTGCACACGGGGATACATGCGTGTCAACTTTCTAGATGTTAAACGAAAGGCAAAACCGGTGGCTCCGAGATAGCTCTGGTAATCGCGGAGACCAACGAAAAAAAAAAAGGAAAACCCTGATTGTGGTTGCGATCACTTTGCGTTTTACCTGTATATGACGCTCGTGTCCACACTTCCTAGTTATATCCGAGACTTAGAGCCTTCAAATTGATTTGATTGGTTTTGGGGGGTTAATGTCCCAAAACAGCGATATGATTATGAGAGACGCCGAAGTGGAGGACTCCGGAAGTTTCGACCACCTGGGGTTCTGTGACGTGCACCCAAATCTGAGCACACGGGTCTACAACATTTCCGCCTCCATCGCAAATGCAGCTGCTACAGCCGGGATTTGATCCCGTGACCTGCGGTTCAGCAGCCGAGTACTTTAGCCACAAGACCACCGCGAGGGGGCAGAGCATTCAAAGTCCCACGTGCTTAATGCTGTGTAGTGGCGAAAAATTTCAGATTATCGGTGGTCGCGACGTGTGCGACGCTCATACCGCCGTGCGTCACTATTCTACTGTTGTACGTGACGCAACACGGTCAGAGGGTCTGTTAAGCTTCATAATTAAAGCAGGAGACCTACACTATCACACTTATGCGAACTGCTGTGGAAAACGCGAGTAATTTGCTTACTCAACACGTTCGCAACGGCCTGTATTTAGCGCTCTCGCCATTCTGCTTTGCGAAAGCTGCAGAAATCAGTAAAACCGAAGTTATTCACGTCCGTGGCAATTTCCAATGCCACAGTAACGCAGAATGGGGTCTTTGTTCATCATCAAATTACGCAACCACTAATCAAACATCAACCAATTGATTTTCAATTTTGATGTTTTGCTCTCTCGCTGCCTTCGGTTTGTTTCTTTTTTGTCATGCTTTCCTAACATCATCAGCTCCACTTGTTTCGTAGAACATGAGCATCAGCATACATAGGCCAGTGTTTCAGTGAGCTGTCGCGCATGCGGTAGTACTCTTTTATTTAGTGCATGATACAATGTTATAACTTGAGAACTGATAAACGGAGAGTTGTTTGCACTGTTTCGTTGAAATCAAAAGAGTAACACTGTGACTGTGCTTGCCCAAAGGCAGGGAGATGTATGATAACTTGAATAAAGTGTGCCGTAAGAAAATGTTTCTTTCCCATACCACCCTGTAGAAAAACGACCATCACAAGACAACGAGACGAAACGGTGACGCACAAATGCTTCGGCATGCAGGCGACGGGAAACATGATGCCGGCACCGGGCTCCGAGCTAGTGAGGCCGTGGGAGGGGACGCGTTTTCCCCTTTTTTTTCTCCGCGCTCACGCGTGTTGTAGCTGAACGGTTCTGCGTAAATTGATGCCCGCTCCTGGCGCCAGGCTGGCCCGACAGTAACAGCGGCTCTACTTTTTGCTTCTTCTTGCGCCTGCTCTTACCGGCTGTAGGCGTTACAAACCGCGCCACGCGGCTGTCGCCGGTATTTTTTATTGCTGCAGGCTCCCTAAAGACAGGATTTTAGTCAATAAGCAGGAACGCGCCGCCTATATGCCGTTCGTTATTCGACACCTGACTGAGAGTGTACTCAAAACTGCGTCCACGGGTAGCGCTACGTGTCCGCAAAACTCAACAGTCTGACGTCTATCAGGAACACGAGATTGTTGGACTTGATGATAGTTATAGCGCGAGAACAGAACGACGACAAATAGTCAAGAATCGTGTTCTTCTTGTCTCTTTGTCGTCGTCCAGCTCTCGCGCTATATTTCGTCATGTCATACCAACTAGCCCAAACTTCCACACTCCCATGCTTTGGCCACCTGCTGAGCAATCATTTTTATTCATTTGCAGTTTTATCTCACTAACAATTTTTCTGATTATTTCAGTTTCGCTACCTAAATATAATGCAACGCAGTTCTTGGCAAATTTCCTTTGTATGTGAGCGCCATCCATCTGAGGTCATCATCATCATCATCATTATTATCATCAAAAGTCTCGAAAGACGTTTCATCCCTCATTGCGATGGGATGGCTAAGTCTGACTGCCACATCGTGGGCTCTCTGCACGGCACGTTACTTCTGGCGCAGCGCCACTCGGAAGTAAATCGCGTTCATTGAGAAAGTTTATTGATGTTTGAATAGGCTCTTTTATCGCACAAAGTAGAAGAACGAGATCATGAGATGTCATTGGGAAGGTGGGAGAGAAGCAACATACATTTAGCTTCAACTGTCATCGCCACTAAAGAGCTGACACTTTCAGACAAGCGAACCGTGAACACAAAGACTGTTTAAGATTAGAAACAAAGTTGTTTGCGAGTGGTAATGGCATTAAGGAAAGTAAACGAAACATTATCAATAAATAACTATTTCAGAATCTGGTAAAAGTCAGCAAAGAACTTATTTTAGTCTCTACGATAACTTTCGCAATAGCACCGCGAAAATTCCAGCGGCTGCACTGCATAGTAGAGGCGCGCAAACTAAGTGGCTCTGTTGGAACGACTACAATGGTTACACAGCTCGACTGCGGGCTCGAGGTCGCGGATCAGACACTGACCGCGGCGGTCGCATTACGACGAAAGCGAAACGCAACAAGTCCAAGTTATACGCACTATGAGCACACGTAGAGATTTCTGGAGCCCTCAGCTATACGGAGGACCACATATTATTATCTATAGTTTCGGCACGTAAAATTTTCATGAAGTCATTTCCCGTGTTTCCGAGATGTTACTCCTAGTATTCCTCTCTTTGAATCTTTTAATGCTGACATGATAGAAATAAAGTGACCAACCTATAAAAATAAATTTTGAAACAGCATTTCCTACTCTGTTGCTGCTTATGCTAATTGTTTAATTTTTTCTTTTGATTGCTCTTGACTTGACGCCCTTTTTGCCAGAAATGTATGTTATTCGAGCGCCGAACACTTATTTCGTAAATCTGAAAATGAAGCAGTGGTAACGTAAAAATCAGGTAGAATGTCGAGAGTGGTCTCTGAAGGCCAGTTCTGACAATGAAGATAAAGACGAAGCTTGCGCGTGGAGGTGGTCGGTCATGGCGGAGGAACGTAAGTCAGCGGTTTCTTCTTATTTTTTGCAGCTCCTGCTTTTTATTTTAATGCTATGACTCCTCGCCTTACGTAGTGACAAAGGTCAAGCTTTCCCTGAATGATAATAATGAATAGGTAGATCGTCTCCTCCATAGCGGCATAGTTTGCTCTAGAGATTACCATATACACTCACTGATAGTGCCAGCACTGACATGTGCAATAAGTTACTGCCTACTTCATCGGACTGTGTGAAAGCCAGGTACTGTAATAAGCAAGGGAAACTTGATGCACTACGCCACGTCGAAGGCCACGTCACTAATGACACGTCAAAGGCAAAGGCGATGTCAATAATGTCAAAGGCAACGTCTTAAAATCCTCGTTGCCAATGCAAGCGTAGGCATGAAATAAGGAATGGAAAATTTAGAACGGGCTGCGTTTGAGCCATCATCAGTTAGTTTACGGTTTCATTAGTTTTTTTTTTCTTTTGCTGTTCAATGTAGTTCTTCGAAAATCCGTGCCACTGCTTAGTATGAACCCGACGGGTGATGAACATTTACCAGCTCGCAAACGGTCAATTGTGTCCCGCACGCATGGCATGCGAGACACAATTGACCTGGGTATGTCAGCCCTTGAGAGACCTTTGTAAGTGTAAAATGCAGAAAGACATTGGCTTTTCAAAGCTTGATCTGTAATGCGCCACATGCTGTTTTCGTAGAAGGCAATGGGCCTAGAAGCAGTTTTTTAGTACAGAGGGCCAATCGACGACGGTCTGCGCTGTCTTCACAGGCAACATCACGTCACTTTTTTCGCGAAAAAGATAGCACAGGTGCAGAAGTGGGGCACGAATGTTCTTTCATGAAACGGTGCTTTTGCGCCGAGTTTTGAAATTCTCCAAAGGTGCACAATTTACCGAGACTTCTTTGCAAGGGTTCGAGCCGGTTTACAAGCTCGTCGACGCAATATATGTGGCACAATTAACGTTGAGCGCAACTCATAACGCGAAAGAAGAAAGAGTAAATACAGAATGGGGCACACGTCTCTATCCCCTTTCCTCCTGCTTTGAGTCCTTCAGGGTACCGGGCTGACTGTCGTATGGCGTGACTAAAACCTGTCGTCATCACTTGGTGTCACGAAGGCAAAACTACATACACCATAGCGAGCGGAAAAATATCAACGCGCGCACACGCCACAAAGAAGCCTTCTTCGGGTTCTTCGAGCGCCTTGTTGATGTTAAGTGCGGACGTTAATATGATTAACAGGGCAACACGACAACACAAACCACGCATAAGCCTTGTCTAAGGAAGCAAGCAGTGAATAGAAGAGAGAGAAATAAATTTAAAAAAAATCGAGGAATCGAAGTCAGTGTAAATGAAGTGGAAAAACACAAAATAAATATAGAATAGAGAAAACAAAATGGATACAATGAAACGAGGAGGGGTGTGCAGCTCAACCCTTTCATAGGCTTGGTACAAGCCACCTTTTTTTTTCATCCCCGGTCTCACATGCGCTGTAAATGTGTCCTTAAATGATACACGAACTCGCTCAATTTTACACACTACTCACATCCCAGGATACCACGTTGGCGCTAATCATAACAACGCTTTTAATATTGCTAGTGAATGTGTGGATACCGTTATATGTAGCACTTATTTGAAATATTCATTACTGACTGATCACCAACAGCACTTTTGCTAAGTGGTTTTTGTTTCGTTTTTCTTTATAAAAAGAACGGGCCCAGCAGTCTATTCCTCAAGTTTCCTTGATGTTAAGAGTTAAGAGTGTACAGAGTGCTATAGACGTACAAACTATAGTTCAGAAAGTGGGTGATAGGTGAAATTAGAGCTACAGGAATTCGAACCTTGAGTAATTGTTAATTCAATCCAGGAAGAAGAGTACTCAAGCCGGATGACGCGCCTAGTAAGTGTGTTTCTATGTATACCTTATTTGTTTCCTGAAAACGTGACCATAGTGCACAACTTCTAATATCGGTGAAAAAAAAACAATCTGATGTATCCTATTGTACGACCTGTGCAGGCAGAGACTATAGGATAAACTCAAGAAAAAAAATTGAAAGCCACCAATTCGCGGCGTCATTGAATCCATTATATGTGGACTCTCTCATCCCTGTGCCTTTTAAAGCTCAATGTTATCAGAATGCCGAAATTTTCATTTTAAGAACTATGTTACTTTAATCCTCTCTGGGGCACTCTTTCGTTTTATCGCAGCCGTGTTCTAGGCCATTCGACGTGTTCATCAGTATCTTAAATTGAAAGCTTTATTAGGGTATCTAAAAATTTCAATAATAAATGCTTTCCAACTATAAACGATTGAAAAAGACATTCCCTATATATTTTCTACGCATGCTATATCAATTTTTAGGAATGTGGAATGCGTACCTAAGAGTAATTTTTCACTCAATGCAGAAACAGTGCGCGTGTTGGATGAAGCGCCCAGTAAGTATATTTCGTAAATTCCATAATATTTATTTTCTGAAGCGTGACCATAAGGGACAGTTTTGTAACATTGGTAGAAAGAGAACTAGCCCTTTCAACAATGTCTTCTTGCTTGATATTAGTAGGCATATTATAAGAGGATCGCGAAGAGAAAAAGAACACACACTGGCAGATCCCTCCACCGTTGAATTCATTGGATGTGATTTCCCCTATCTTCGAGCCCCTCAATGCTCCATAAGTCAGAATGCCAAACATTTAACTTGGAGAACCATGATGCCATCTTTTTCACTGAGATTTCCTTTTGCTATACAGAGCCGTATCTTAGGCCACTCATTGCAGCCATTTATTTATTAAAATTGCCGCCCTAGTGTGTTTCCTAAATATTGAAATGCTGCCTTCAAACGTTAAATCGTTGCGACACGCTGGCGGCTCCCCTATTATATGATCAACGCATGCTATATCAAAGTTTCTATTTTTTTTAATTCGATTCGCTTAACTTAGACTGATTCTTCACGCAATGCAGAAACAGTACGCGTACTAGATGAAGCGCCAAGTAAGTGTGTTGTCTCTGTTTTACAATATTCAGGTGTTACTTGATATGGAACATAACGAAACGAGTAGAAGGATACAGTACTAAGTTACACATATTTCCGACAGTCAGGCTCCTGTTTGCTTGCGCACATAAACTCTACGTCAAGCTGCTTTCAATAATAGTAGCAGGCTTAAATAAACATAAATACGTGATACGTGAGAAGCAGCGTATGTCCACCACCGTTGGTCATTTGGATAGTGCATTGATCATCTTACTTTTACACTACTTTCTTTCTGAGTCGCATGTTCCCGGCACTTGACTAACCACCCATAATGCTAAGGTGTTGTATGACGTGATAACGCCTGAAATTGAACATTTGTCACTTAAGTAACTCGTACAGATTGGTACTGCTGCATGTTATACCAGAGAATTGGCGGAGAACAAGCAATTTACCTAACTATTGCAACCCTTGTTCATGTACTGAAAGCATCCTAAAACTCAACTACATGCATAAGGCACTGTAAAAAAGAGAAATGAGCAGCTCCAGTTTTGTAGCAACTCACAGACGTTTCTTGTAAACCTGCAGGTGCAATTGTGTGCCGTTACGTTCACACATAAATTACATAGGTCAGGCCTCGCTGAAATTTTTGCGGGAGGGCTAGATATAACATTTATATTATTGTTACAACTTTTCTGGACTTATACATAAAAGGTTAGGTGTACCATATTTCAGAAAGCGCTACTGTATATAGAACGACAATTACATATTAAAATAGGTACAATATAGCAGCAATGAAACTAAACACATATATAGCCGATTGCATACAATTTCGCTCGTACACGCAAGTTGAAGAATCGCCTGTGAACTTGTGTTCAGTTCTGTGGACATGTGCGTGCACATATCATCTTGTTACTGCTGCTTATGGCTCTGCGAAAGATCCTAAAGCCACCTGAGGGGCAAAGGTAGCTTTGATCACTTTATCCTCCGAAATTCTCATTCTATATTATTATGTGAATGGCGGAGTATGAAGGCTAAGCTCGACCTCTTTGAAGAGGAATCATTTACATTTATGTAACAATTCCATGGTAATGTTACCGGATTTCTAAACTCTGAAGAAAACTTGTGGGGTGCAAATTGTTGGGCAATCTTATGACAAAAAGTTTGTTAAGTGATATGTGTGTAAATGTCACTTATACAATGTACTATTTGCCACTTACTGTTGTTTTTATTTCCCAAATTGCTTGCCCTAGTCTTGTACCTTTCAATATTAGAAGAAGCTTTCGTAATACATTTTTTCCGCATGTTATGAAAATCCTGTTTTTTTGCACTTGGGAAGCATAAGTGTGAGAGTAACTCTTCTTACAATTCAGAAAAAGAAAACATTTCCAATGAAGCGGAAGGTAAGTGTACTGCTTACGTTCCATGTCATTTGAGTGTTATCACAGCTAGTTATAAATTCAACGGAACGAGTAAGGATGAAGCATACAGCCCTAAATTGCACCGTCATTATTTCAAGAAATACAGTGTGATGAAAGGGTTCGAGCTGACTTTATTCACGCACTCCACGATCATTCCATCCGTCCGCTCAGTGCTGACCATCATGGCAGGCTTAATTGCTTGACCTAGCGTGAACTAAAATGTTCTAGATTGGTTAGTAGAACGCCCAAGTAAGACAGTTTATAACTTTGTATCCAATATGTCTAAAAATTCATTTATTTACTGAAAATGCCCACGAATAAAACTTAAAACACGTCGTGCTCGTTATCCCACTTATGCGTGCCGTAATTCAAATGCCCCCTACCGTTCCGCAACAAACTGCTAAACAATTTGACTAAGTTAGCTGCCGCTGAATGTGCTAGAGGAGAGCGATGATGATTGAAGCTATGCTCTGATGCACCAACTGCTTGCAGTTGCGCAAGCGATAACAGCTGCGTCTACTTTGATGCTGCCATGAAACTTGATGAGGGAAGTATACCGTTTCTTTGGCTGGTAAAGTGAAAATTTCGAGACATCTGCTACACGCTCTTTTTATTGAAGAAGTTCAACATGCCCGCCCGACACAAACTTCACATCTCGTGACAAATGGTACGAAGCACTGTACTTGGGCTTTTCGTTTTTCTGTATGCATATACTGTGTACGTTATGCTCGAAACGTACGGTATAATACGTATCATTGTTCCTTACAGAAAATGACAGCAGCTCCGACGAAAACCAGAGTAAGAAACTCTATGTCGTTTGATGGCGGCCGGAATAGTCAGCTGCCTTCGAGCACTTTGGCCCGTTCGTAAAACTTACGCCGCAAGGGGGAACGTTTACCTTACACAATTGTGTCAAACTTTCGCACAATCTGATAGGCATGGAAGGCAATAAATCATGCTGTACAGAGACAAATTTTCAATATTGACATGAATCTGCTGAGTTCAAACACTGCATATTGACTTATGGAAGGCAATAAATCATGCTGTACACAGACATATTTTCAATATTCACATGAATCTGTTCAGTTCAAACACTGCATATTGACTTCGTCATCTGATGCAAACGCACTGAAAGAACTAGAACCCGCGAAACTTTCATCCGACGCTGTTTACCGCGAAAGTGTTTTATTTACTGACATGCTTTGGCCGCAAAATAAAACACACACAAAGTAAAGAAACACTCAAC
The DNA here is from genome assembly GCF_013339725.1 of Rhipicephalus microplus. Classification (NCBI taxonomy): domain Eukaryota; kingdom Metazoa; phylum Arthropoda; class Arachnida; order Ixodida; family Ixodidae; genus Rhipicephalus; species Rhipicephalus microplus. Next base: position 16,900 of record NW_023612612.1, on the reverse strand, counting down.
GACAAGCACAAGCTGATTGTGCTTGTCATTGAGTGTTTCTTTACTTTGTGTGTGTTATTTTGCTGTAAAAGCATGTCAGTAACAACTAGGCCAACAATCAGTAAAGTGTTTTATGTCGTGGTCCAGCACGGCTCCGTGACGCATTTCCGTTACGAATATAACGTTGTAAAATATTTAACAACTGATTGCTAAGAAAAAAAAGAAAAGGAAAAGTTACGGAGCGGGGCATCAAATCGGTGGCCCCGTGCTCTTCAGAGCGCGGCGCTAACCACTACACCACACAGCGGCCCTTCTCCAACATGTCAACGGTGAGCCATTTATATACACCATATTCCGCTGGCGGTCCTCCGAGCTCGGATACTTCAGCGCATTTCAGTAATAATAAGCGAGCTGTCACGAAGGGTGCGCGTTGGGTGCGCGCGCTTCAAAGGTTGTGCCGGCCGCGTCACCACGCGCGTCGCTGTCCCCGTGCCTCCACATGGCGTGATCAGAGTTTGTATAGATGTTCTCAAGCGTGGAGGCTCACTCCCACGCGCGCTTATCTCTGGGCACGGGGGCTTTTTACCTCTTGTGCTTTCGCCGCAAGTTTGCTTTGCAGTTAGAGTAGTTAAAGAGGGCGTGACCGTCAATGCACTCGCTGTCGCGGTCGCGTTAACGGAAGGAGCCAGCTGCTCACATGCGAAGTAACAATTGTAACAGTTCTTTGTTCTCACTCGTCCTGCGTATGATCAATTCGTGCGTGCTTTCTGCTTGGCATGTGCGCTGCTCATTTCTAGCTGCTTGCTGTTCTTTGCGTGGCATTGCGATTCCTTACTGAAGCATTCATTCCTTCGCCCTTGTGGCGAAACAATGCACAATGGTAAACGACCTCAGAGAGGACAAGTTTCAGTTTCTTGTTATACCGATTCCTAAAGAGAGGGATCAACCACGTTTTTGTTGCAACATTTGACGAAGCAAAACACGGCAAACGAACACTGAACAATCTACTTCGTGAGTGAAACAACTGAAGCATAGGCTTCAATTTCCTTGAAATCACTGACACCGCAACACCAGTGAGCCATATGTTGCAATTGCTAAAGTATGGAGACAATAACGTGGTACTGTGTACAAAAAAGGATATATTGTGAAGCGAAAGCAATTGACACAGATAAATAATATTGTGGTGTTAGGCACGAAAAAAAAGTGGTCACCCTAAGCCATCGTGGCCAGACTTGGCGCCTACTAACACGGGCAAGTTTGCATCCACAGAAATACCCATGAATTGGACGAGAAGCCAACATTAGCTGTAGCTCAATTGGCAGAATATTGTGTGCGTTATCTGATGGTTGCAGGTTCGACTCCCACCGGAAACAAGGTGTCTTTTCGTGCACTTTACTTTCTTCGAATTCATGTAAGGATTACCTTCATAGATGGAACACTACAATTACGTACCTTACACGGATTTCGATTTAGTGTTTGTGGGTTTTCATTAGGTTGTATAAAAACGAGCTTGCCCCTGAAGTTTTGTTTGTTCTCTTACACCTGAGAGAGTGGCATAAGCGAAAGCCAACCATGGACAACTCGCGCGGTGTAGGTAGTGCACCTATTTTTAGTACTGCTACTAGTGTAACAGTAAGGCAAAAATATGATGATATGTGGGGTTTAACGTCCAAAACCCCCTTATGATTATGAGAGACGCCATAGTGGAGAGCTCCGAAAATTTTTAACCACCTGGGGTTCTTTCACGTGCACCCAAATCTGGGAAACGGGCCTACATCATTTCCGCCTCCATCATAAAAGCAGCCGCTGCCGCCAGGATTCGGTTCCGCAAACTGTGGGTAAGCATCCGAGTACCTAGCCACCAGGCCACCACGGCGGGGCAAGGCAAAACTAGGTAAAACAATTACAAACAATGAGTGTTGGAAAATAAAATGAGAAACTCTACGAAAACTAAACGCTACAGATGTCAGATTGAATATATGATCTTGTGCGTAAGACATCTAACTAAACGTAGCTAATGTGCATGTGCATTGGTCACATAACAGAGTATCAAAATTCAATGTAAGCAAAAATGAGCTACATATTATGCTTCTGTTAGCACCCTCTACTACTGTCGTACTGTTGGTGTAGATATATAGTCTGGTAACATCATCAATCTCCCCGTTTCCTTCTGCAGAAAACTTGAGTGACTCTACAGATGGTGAAAGTGAGTAGCCAATTTAAACAAACATTTCATCTTGTCAATTCCTTCTGTACCACTACCACCGTAAGAACACGCCCACTTTGGTAGCTAAAACAATCAACCGTGACATTTTCAAAATGGCCATGTTGTTCTTTTTTTTTGTTCTTCCTCAAATGACACAGGAGTGAGGAAGAAACGTCTTTGAACCTGAGCTCTTTTTTTACCTTTGCCTCTGAAATCACAGCAGATTTATGTCCAAAAAGATGCAAGTAACATAGAACCGAATAAAGTAGTCTTTTTTTCTTGTGTGTGTACGTGCATTAGGCATCAACTTCCAGTTGTATGAAACGCATAAGTAATAAAAAGTTAAAAGGTGATTTATACGCAACAAAATCATTCCTGGATGCAGGCCTGCAGTTCGTGTGCGCCATACTTCCGTTTTGAAGCCGACGCTCACAGAGTCTGCTTACTAAAGAGATAAGGCTTTGAATCTTTTCGCACCAGGACAAGTGGACCGATAGATCTCTACTTTTTGACCAGCGAGGAAGCGGCGATAAAACACAGAACTTGTTCTAGATATCTTCCTTGGTTCAATAAGCGACATTCTGTTTTTTTTTTATTTTGGTGCGAAGCATTCCCTGTCAAACCAAAGGCACATTGGGCGTTTCTATACTTTTGTACGTATGCAGCCGCCTTTGTGTGATTGGTCTGATGATCGCATCTTTAAGTTGGTGTAGGCTAAAATTTGTATCAGAGGGTAAGAAGGTTTCATAATTATGACTGTTTGGTCACCCCATCTATAACATCAAAAGTCATCTCGCGTACACGGTTGATAAACCATATCTTTCAGACACATGTGACATATACCCGTTTACTCCGGGCTACGCTAAGCAGGTATCCGCTACAGATTCACAGTCTGTGCCTGCCCTAGAATGATGAAAGCTGACCTTGGTTATTATAATAAGAAAGCGTTAATAAAAACTGGCATCGGGAGCGTAGAGCCGACGATTGCGAAGGAACACAATCATGATCGCAGCAGCAGTCGAGCCCAAGCCTTCTGCGTGGCTCTCGGATATTTTGGCGCTGAGCCAAGCCAGTTCTTGAAACAACTCTGCAGAAAGATCCAACACAGGTGTAAAGTGAGCCTATATTTAATTGCAGGGACAATGCTCACTATTTAGTATCATTAAAAAGCAATAAGCATTACGAATGTATTTCTATATTGTCGCAACGTCAAGAGAGAGGTACTCGAAGACGCTCAGAAAACAGCAGCGGGTCGGTCTTTTTGTTAACCGCGCGAGAGAGAGTTCCTCATCTTTCTCGTTGTTGCGTTCTGCATAAAAGCGTTCAGATGCGCGTATGCACTGTCACCTTCGTATTTTTCGCGGGACGCACGTGACATTTGCCTCCCTCCAAAAATGGCATCGTCCCGATGCGCAGCCAAGGCACTCTACTCATAAAAACACACATATGCACCGGCACGCACAGGACAAACGAGAGTTAGCTGGACAAGTAGGGTTTCATCCGGATGACATGCACGATTTCGGGTGAGCAGTTTCGGCGACTGGAACTGCAATCGCAAATGGCATCGTCCCGATGCGCAGCCAAGGCACTCTACTTATAAAAACGCACATATGCACCGGAACGCACAGGACAAACGAGAGTTAGCTGGACAAGTAGGGTTTCATCCGGATGACATGCACGATTTCGGGTGAGCAGTTTCGGCGACTGGAACTGCAATCGCCGTCGGGAATAACTTCGTAGTTGATGTCGTTCAATCGTCGGGTGACTCGATATGGGCCAAAGTATCGTCGTAATAGCTTTTCTGAAAGTCCGCGTCGACGTATTGGGATCCAGACCCATACCTTGTCGCCTGGTTTGTAGGTTACCAATTTATGTCGTAGGTTGTACCGTTTCGCATCTTTGTGTTGCTGGTGACAAATACGCACGCGGGCTAGCTGTCGGGCTTCTTCGGCGCGCTGACCAAATTCTTCGGCGTCAGCGTGAGTGTCGTCACACTCGTGCGGCAGCATAGCGTCCAACATTGTAGTGACTTCGCGCCCGTGTATTAAACTAAACGGCGTCATTCCGATAGTTTCCTGCCGGGCAGTATTAGAGGCGAAGGTCACATAAGGCCAGATTTCGTCCCAGTTCTTGTGTTCTGTGTCGACATACATGCAGAGCATGTCTGCGAGGGTCTTATTAAGCCGCTCTGTTAGTCCGTTCGTTTGTGGGTGGTACGCCGTTGTTCTCCGGTGAGCTGTACCACTGAGCCTGAGAACCGACTCCAAAAGTTCTGCCACAAACGCAGTTCCTCTATCCGTGATGAGAGCTGTTGGAGCACCGTGCCGAAGGACGGCGTTTTCCATGAAGAAATGAGCCGCTTCTGCTGCTGTGGCCCTCGGCATGGCTTTAGTTTCTGCGTAGCGAGACAAGTAGTCAGTGGCGACAATGATCCATCTGTTTCCTGTGGTAGAAGTTAGGAATGGGCCCAGGAAATTCATTCCGATTTGGGCGAATGGCTTTGCTGGTACTTTAACGGAATGTAATAAGCCTGCCGGGTGGTGCTTTGCGTCTTTGACAGTCGGCACATGTTTGGATGTGATGTTTCACAGCACCAGGTAGGTTAGGCCAGTAGTAACTGTTTTGCAGAAGGGACAATGTTCGAGTGTAACCGAGATGACCAGAGGTGACTTCATCATGGCAGGCTTCTAGAATTTCTTTTCGCAGTGATGCAGGGACGACGAGCAGGTATATGCTGCCGGTGGGAGAAAAGTTTTTCTTGTATAAGACGTCGTTCCTTAAACAAAAAGATGGCACTCCTCTCGCAAAAATTCGCGGCACGTCTTCCCGTCGTCCTTCTAAGAAATCAATAAGCGAAAGCAGGTCAGGGTCACTGCGCTGCTCCTGTGAAATAGTGGCCGCGTTGATGACTCCCAAGAATGCGGCGTCCATAGGCTCGTCATTAATAGCGGCAGGCTCGACGGGTGACCGCGAGAGACAGTCTGCGTCGGTGTGCTTCTTCCCTGATTTATAAATAATGGTCATATCAAACTCCTGAAGCCGAAGGCTCCAGCGTGCTAAATGGCCGGATGGGTCTTTCAAGTTAGTGAGCCAGCAAAGCGAGTGGTGATCGCTGACGACCTTGAATGAGCGGCCGTACAGATCCGGTCGAAATTTGAGAACCGCCAAAACCACGGCGAGGTACTCTTTCTCGGTAGTCGAGTAGTTCTCTTCCGTGCGAGAGAGAGCTCTGCTGGCATAGGCTATCACTTTCTCGGAGTTATCTTGCCATTGTATCAGTACGGCGCCCAGGCCTACATTGCTTGCGTCGGTGTGAAGTGCTGTTGGCGCTTCCTGGTCAAAGTGCGCAAGAACCGGAGGTGTTTGGAGGCGTTGGCGTAATTCGTTGAACGCTGTTTGTTCCTTTTCGCTCCAAAGAAAGGGGACATCCTCTCGTGTGAGCCGCGTCAGAGGCGCCACAATAGACGAAAAGTTGGCGATGAATCGTCGGTAATAAGCGCAGAGGCCTAAGAAGCGTCTCACTGCTCTTTTGTCATGCGGTGCGGGAAACTTTGCGACAGCGTCGATTTTGCCCGGGTCAGGTCGAACACCTCCGTGGCTGACCACGTGGCCTAAGAAGCAAAGTTCGTTGAAACCGAAATGGCACTTCTCTGGCTTTAAAGTCAGGCCAGCCGAACGTATAGCTTGCAGAACCGCGAATAATCGACTTAGGTGTTCCTCGAATGTAGCTGAGAAGGCGACAACGTCGTCTAGATAAACCAAGCATGTCGGTCACTTAAGTCCTGATAACACAGTGTCCATTAAACGCTGAAAAGTGGCGGGCGCTGAGCATGACCCGACTGGAAGCACTTTAAATTCATAAAGACCGTCGGGCGTCACGAAAGCAGTTTTCTCACGGTCTCTCTCGTCGACCTCTATTTGCCAATAGCCACTTCGCAGGTCCATCGATGAGAAATAGCGTGCATGCCGCAGCCAATAAAGAGAGTCATCTATACGTGGCAGTGGGTAGACGTCTTTCTTCGTTACTTGATTTAACTTGCGGTAATCTATACAGAAACGCAAGCTGCCGTCTTTCTTTTTAACCAATACCACGGGGGATGCCCAGGGACTCTTGGAAGGCTGTATTACGTCATCTTGGAGCATCTTCTGAACTTGCTTTTGAATCTCCTCACGTTCTTTCGGAGCCACACGGTATGGGTTTTTGACGGATTGGTCTCGTATTTTCTTCAATGATGATTCGGTGCCGGGTCAGTGGTGTTTGCTTGACTTTCGACGTGCACGAAAAACAATTTTTGAACTGGTGTATCAGCTCTAGTAGGCGCTGTTTTTCCGAGGCTGACAGGGTTGAGCAAATGTTGACAGACAAAGGTGTCGAGGCTGGGATGGTCGCCTCGTCCGGTTGCAAAGCGAAGCAATCTCTGGCTTGGTCCACGTCGTCGTAGTAGGCAATCGCGGTGCCCTTCTAGATGTGACGACGCTCGTTGCTGAAGTTGGTGATGAGGACTTCTGCCCGCCCATCAATTAGTGCCAGAATGCCTCTCGCTATTGAAACACCTTGCGTAAGCAATAGCGTGTCTATTCGCTCCGCTATCACCTCATTACGGCACGGCCGTTCAAGGCCGTTCACCGACACAAGGCAGCAAGATTTCAGCAGGAGCATCACATCATCGGCTACACGTAAACGTTGCAGTTGTTCTTCAGTGGTGGCGTCGACGTAAGGATGGGCGGAAAAGGTGACGATATGTTCTGGGATGTTGATGAAAGCACCGTACTCTCGCAGAAAATCCATACCCAAAGTCAACTCTTTACAACAGTCCGGTAAAATGACAAAAATGGCGACGAAGTTCGAATCATCGATTACGAGCCGAGCGGTGCATTTACCGGTTGGCGTCATTAGCTGCCCACCAGCACTCCTTATGCTCGGCCCACTCCACGGCGTCTTAACCTTCTTAAGGCAGTCGGCGAGCTCTTGTCGCATAATAGAGAAGTCAGCACCAGTGTCAACCAGTGCTGTTACGTGGTGTCCGTCTATATAACGCTGAGGTCGGCACGTACACATTCATTGGCATTAGTACTCGTGGTTGTCGTCGTCTTCGTCATCACCGTCGTCACGTCGTCATTGTGTAGAGGCAAGGTGGTCTTTTTGGCGTCTCGGCAATGGGCAACCTTGCCCCCGGAGGTCGCGGCAGTTAGTTTCCCTGGCACGGGCTTGGGGGGCGGTTTCTGATTGCGTCCGCGTATCTTTGGCGATTCGGGGAATTCTGACCTCGTGCAGGTGAAGGAGACCGCCAGCGACGACTTGGTGAAGACGCTTGGTTGGTCGGTAGGTGATCAGCACCATGGTCACGAGGGTCTTCAGAATAAAAGGAAGCGGGCCGAGAAAAGTTTCCAAACAGAGTTTCTCGATGACGGCAGTAGCGCGAGATGTGGCCTGGTTCGCCGCAGTGGAAACAAAGGGGTCGATGGTCGGCAGTGCGCCACAAGTCGGTCCTACGTACTGGTGGTCGCCGCACAGGTTCCCGCTGCCACCACGGCAAGGTAACGGGCCGTGGCTGAAAGGGTGCTTCTTCTGGGGCAGGCGGATGACGGCGGACGGCATCGGCATAGGTCAGTGGACGTGGTTCGGGTGGTGGCGCCGTTGATGGAAAGGCTTGCCGTAGTTCCTGGCGCACGATTTCTGCAACAGAAGCAACTGGGGGATCGGTAGACGGAAGGCCGAGAGCCCGCAGCTCTTCCCGCAGGATTTGTCGAATCATTTGCCGTAAAGAGTTTTCGGAAACGGCAGCGTTTTGAGCGGCGGCACCAACAGGCGTTTGGTCGGGCAGGCGGTCAAAGTGGCGGCATCGTTGCCGGAGCGCCCGCTCAATGACAGTCGCCTCTTTGATGAATTCATCCACTGTTGTTGGCGGATTTTGGACACGGCCGGCGAAAAGCGGTTCCTTAACTCCCCGCATCAGATGACGAACTTTCCTTGCCTCGGGCATGTCAGGGTCAGCGCGGCAAAATAGACGGGCCATATCCTCAGCGAACATGGCCACGCTTTCGTTCGGCTTTTGCATGTGGGCTTCAATCATCTGTTGTGCGAGATCACGCTGGTCCGCACTCAGGAACGTCTCGAGAAGCTTTTGGCGGAAATTGTCCCAGGTTTGGAAAGTAGGCTCCCTGTTCTCGTACCATGTGCGAGCGCTATTTTCCATTGCGAAGTAGGCACGGCCAAGTTTTTCTTGCACGCTCCAACGATTCACCACAGCGGTGCGCTTGAACTGGTCGAGCCAGTCCTCGACATCTTCATACGGCTCTCCACGGAAGACTTCGGGAACACGAGGAGTCTCAAAAGTTACCTGGTAAGGGTGAGTCGTCTGGGCCGGAGGAAGATTCGCAGACGTTGAAGGGGCCGCCATGTTGGTAACAGGAGATGCCGTGAAGAGTTCTGGACTTAGGCCTAGTAGGCGCCGGCTGAATCGGTGTACTGGAGTCGCAACAAGATTTTGAGGCTCCGGACTGGGTGTACGGTCCCGAACAACGCTTTCTTGCATCAGGTTGCAGGCCCCAGCACCTCCACCAGTGTCGCGACGTCAAGAGAGAGGTCGTACTCGAAGACGCTGAGAAAACAGCAGCGGGTCGGTCTTTTTGTTAACCGCGCGAGAGAGAGTTCCTCATCTTTCTCGTTGTTGCGTTCTGCATAAAAGCGTGCAGATGCGCGTATGCGCTGTCGCCTTCGTCTTTTTCGCGGGACGCACGTGACAATATTATAGGCGACCTTTCCGATCAGCATCATTCCTAATTTGCAGTTGCAGTTAAGTAAGCATTGCACTTGAATTTTTATGACGTTACAATCTATAATAAATGGTACCTAAAAACCGGAAGGCTACACTAACAACAATCACGCATGTGGATCATCTCATCATCGCATCGCAGAGTGTCTTTTTCGAACCTACAGACGCCTGTTCTGTAACGGGTGCGCTACGTTACGTCTAACCATAGGCTACCGTTTAATGACTAGTGTATAGCGCTTCAGTGGCTGAAAGGCACGCTATGTCTACACAACTCATACGCTTGCAAAAATAAGTTGATACACCTCGGACCACTTGAATGAAAGTAACAGCAACTAAAAAATTCAGCACTGACAAATTGCTTGCCGAATACTTCGCATGAGGGTGAATCCCACAAGGCGTGGTATATGCTGACTTTTCGCAAATACTACCTGGCTTGTGAATACAACCCTTTCTGTTTATTTTTTTTTCCAGAATCATCGATCACAAGGTAAGTTTTGCAAACAATTTGCTGACGTAGTTGTTTTGATTACGCTACTTCAAGTACATAAAAGTAGCTTGGTTATAATAAGTGAGGATCGCCTGCTCGCTAAGCATCCGACCATATCTATCTATCTATCTATCTATCTATCTATCTATCTATCTATCTATCTATCTATCTATCTATCTATCTATCTATCTATCTCCATTTTGATGACGTCGCGTTCGTTTCGGGCAATCATAGCGTAGAATGTTAGTCACGTACCAAAAAAGACTATAAGCGTCATCTACCACATTGCATTATGATGAAATGCATTGGACATAGGTCGTGAAGCTGGCATGGCTGGCATTCACTAACATGTAATATACCAGAACATGCGTGCACGCAGACCAACGCCCTTAAAGGAATGATTAAAGTCTCTATAACCGTTACATGAACGACGTGTATTAGGCACCGCTTAGAACAGCAGATGTATAGGCGATTTGTTTTCTTAACGCCGACGTCTTTTTCTCTAGTTTTGTGGTGTCGTGATCTCCGGCTTTGTTCAAAGCAGTGTGAATTCGAATTTCCGGACTGGCGATAACGCGAGCGCAAGCATGCGACATTGGATTCCGTTTTGCGCATGCGGCCTGGGAGCTCACTAAATTCTTGGCTCTCCTAGCTCTTTGAATACCCCAATTCTAAAGATCCTAATGTTTCACCGGAGTTCGTATGTGCTCCTCCTACTTGTAATTTGACATAAAGGGCATGGTTGGCAGTGCTCGCGGGCTTGTATCTTGAGGACGGAGGCTTGTTTGTCTTGCGATTTCAGAGTTAAGCTTACGTTGAATCTACAGTCCACGCCAAGGTTGAATTTCTCACATCCCAGCCACATCAAGAGCCAGTTGAACAACAACTGGGAATACTCGCGCCTATTTATAGCGTACAGCTGTGCGCTCTCTCCACGCGTTCTTAGTGCTTGAGCCACATGGTGCAAGTGTTGAGCAGTGAAAATTGTTAGTTTGCACTCGCCTTGTGTGCGTTCTTTCCCGGCGTCCATTGTGCTCAGCCACCACGCAGGAACTTCGAGCTGCTTGCGGTTAACCGCGCGATATTCTAATTTGTTTCTATCGCATTCAATGTTTCACTTTTGCGGTTAAAATGCAACTTTCTTTAGTTGCTTTTGATAAAAAAAATTTTGTTCCATTGCCCTTCTTCATAGTATTACGTTTTTTTATGACATTACTATTCATGCACCATAGGTTGTCTTGCAATATTTCTTCAATTAACACACACACACACACACACACACACACACACACACACACACACACACACACACACACACGCACACACACACACACGCACACGCACACGCACGCACACACACACACACACACACACACACGCACGCACGCACACACACACCATTTTTCAGTTTCCCTTCATGTCTTCGCGGTCTATGCAGGCTTCTGCGTGAGAAACAGACGCACGGAATCATCGTCGCAGTCGCTATCGGACTGGCCGTTATCGCAGCCATCATCACATTCAACATGTTTACAGCACCACCACGTAAGTGAAATCGTCAGAAGATATCTAAGCATAATAAATGTTAGAATTTTACATACTAAAACCGCGAAATATTTATGGAAGACGCCACAGTAAACTGTTCCGAAATTATTCATCATGTGGCGTTCGCTAACGTGCACTAAAGTCAATGTACGTGGGCCTTTAGCATTTCTCACCCAACTAAATGCAGCAGCCTTGGCCGCCATTCTTTTCCGTAGCCTTCATATTTCAGTAATCTGGCACCATAACCGCTGGACCACTGCGGTGTGTATTACAAAGTGAAAGCTGGCTGAGCGATTACTGTCATACAGTATATGTATACGAAAATCATTCGAGACAGCTGCCAGTAAGAAGAGAATGCAAGTACTTTGATTTTTTTCATTTATTTACAAATACTGCTGGCCAGAGGCCAAAGCAGGAAGGGCAAGATAATACAGTTGTCATACACATTTCAAAACAACATCAACAATAAAGAGAGTAAAAAGTGGAAAGCGTGACATATTTATACAAAAGCAACAAAAGGAAAGAGTGGGGAGGGAAAAGAGGAAATAGTTGGAATAGTTAGAAAAACAACTTCAAATTTCAGCGTAAATAGGATCGGGAGAGTGTAAACTGCTTGCAGGCAAATCGTTCCACTCTTCAATGGTACGAGGAAAGAAGAAAAATTTGAACAAGTTAGTACGAGCAAAATATGGTGTTAAAGAAAGTGCGTGTGAATGCCAAGTCTGGCGTGTTCTTAGTGGTGTGAGGTAGGGGTCAGGGTTCAGAGCAAATTTGCGGTTAGAAAGTTGGTACAAAAATTTGAGACGTAAGAATCTGCGTCTCGACTGCAAAGATGTGATACCATATGAAAGCATTACACTAGTTACAGAACTACCAGGCTTGTAAAGAGAATAAATGAAACTAACTGCCCTCGCTGAATTTTTTCTAATGGATCAATGTTAGTTTTAGTATAAGGATCCCAGGCAACGCATGCATATTCTAATTTAGGGAGAATCAAGGATTGGTGAGCTAAAAATTTCACTTTCGTGGGAGCATCCTTAAGTTTGTGCCTTAGCGTGCATAATTTGCGGAAAGCTGCGGGAAAAACTTGTTTATAGTGGGAATTCCAACTTAAATTATTCGTTAGATTGACACCAAGATACTTGTATTCCTTAACTTCTTTAAGAGGTTGGTTAGAGAGCATGTAGTCAGTTAGTACTGGCTTTTTCTTGTTAGTGACACGGAGCAGAACTGATTTATCCAAGTTTAGTTTCATCCCCCATTGATTGCACCATAGACATATAATGTTTAGAGTGGACTGGAGAGCTGCTTGGTCATTAGAACTAGTTATCGAGTTAAACAGAATACAATCATCTGCAAAAAGTCGAACGTTAACAGGTGGGTTTACACAATTTACTACATCGTTACAGTATATCAAAAATAGTAGGGGACCGAGTACACTGCCCTGTGGGACACCTGAAGTAACCGGCAGAAGAATTGGGTTTTGATTATTAATGCACACAAACTGGGAGCGATCAGACAGGTCGTTACAAATCCAGGCTAATAGAAAATTTGGAAGTCCAATAAGCTGTAATTTAACCATAAGTTTATCATGGGGGATGCAGTCGAAAGCTTTACAGAAATCTAGGAATATGACGTCTACTTGGCCGCCCTTATCAATCACAGATCCAAGAGAATGAATGACTGTACATAACTGAGTTGTTGTCGACAAGCCCTTTCGAAAACCATGCTGATACGGAGATGAAAAGCTATGCTCATCTAGGTGTTTTGATATGAATGTTGTGACAATGTGTTCTAACATTTTGCTACAAGACGGTATAATCGAAATTAGCCGATAATTGAAGACAAGAAGAGGGCCTCCCTTTGTGGGAATTCGCTTGACACGAGCCATTTTTAATTCTTTAGGTAACGTTGCAGTACGAATTGAAGCTTCAAAAATTGTAACAAGGTATTTGGACAAGGGCTCGACATACCGTCGAAAAAATTCGTTCGGTATTCCTTCTGGCCCACCGGAGGATTTTACTTTTATTCGAAGAACCATGTTTAAAACTCCTTCATATGAAATTAAATTTCCTGGTGGAGTATCTGCGGAACCATGCACAAAAGCCACAGGCTGAGGAGACTGACAGAAAACACTATGAAAAAAAGAGTTAAAATTATCAGCAATCGCTTTCGCATCCGATACCAGAGAACCGTTCACAGAAATTTGTTCTACGTTCTTTTTGCGATCGCTAATGTAGGCCCAAAACTTCTGCGGGTCATCTTTAATAAAATTAGCCAGTGTGGTATTGAAATAAAAGCTTCTCTCGTTGAATCGCTTCGTGTAAAGCAGAACGGACTTCACCTAGGCGCTGGAAAGCTGCCCTCTTTTTCCTGAGACGTTCAGCCTTTCGTTTTAGATGCAGTATAGGTCTCGTGCCCACGGAGTGAACTTAGTGCGTTTCTTTAGCTTATTGGGAATGAATTTATCTAAACAAAACGTACAGATGTTCTTGAATTTCTCCCAAAGGTGTGCCCGATCTCAAGTGCTTGTGTTTAAATGTGACACTTGGCTGCCAGAATTTCGTGTTGTACGCAGCCTACCGGGCTCCTGATGCAACAAGCGATTATCTGACAAAGCTGCATGCGCACATGCTACAATTCATCGAGAGAAAAGTAATATTGGCAGGAGACTTCAATCTTCCAGGTATTGACTGGGAAAGATTAGAAGCAGGCTCTGACTCTCAATATTTCTTGTATGTTTGATATTATGATTGACCACAATCTTGTGCAAGTTGTGGTTGAACCCACGCGTGTTACAGAGTCTACATCTTCATTGCTTGATTTGGTATTTTTTACACCGATCAATTTCTCAGTGCGACGTGTCCCTAATTCCTGGCATATCGGATCACAGTTTGATTAATGTTTCGTTCCCCTTGAATATAAACCGTTCTGGGGATGTGAATACCACAAAAGCTGTTAAAAACTTTGCGCACGCTCAAGATTCGCGTATTTTTGAGTTTTTGGATGAACACGTGGCTTAGGACACAAGTTAAGGTGCTCACATGCACGCAGATAACGCGCGTAGTTATAGTGCGTACAGAGCGAGCAAAATGGTCGCCAAAGACAATCTATGCCAGCTCTCGCATATACCAATAAATAACGTAAGCAACTACCGTGTTCGTGTAGGTCACATACGGGGATAGCAAACAAACACCACTCCTGTGCCTATTCGCACGTTAAGCGCTTCTGGCTATCTGAGTTTGTTTTTCCGTTAACAGAGGTGGCGCGTTGCCTAGTAACGCAAGGTAGCCTTGTATTAATAAAAGATGGCTCATGAAAGGTCGACTGGACATTTTAACACGATAGCGTTTGAGAAGAGTCATAATAAGAGCCCGTACCTCTGTGAAACCGGGCAGTTTACGCATTTCATTACACTTTTTGTAAACAATTCGTTAAATCGAGACTCATGGGTGTTAGTATATTGGTAATTTGAGCTGATAAACAAATCAATTAGATGGGCATCTATCTAAGAATGAAATATGCTTCATCGAACCAGGCATCATTTGAAACTGGATTTCAGTAGATCGACATACCAAAATGTAGCAAGTCATACTTGTCCTCCATACAAGATAGGTAATGAAGACACTAATGAGAATGCCATTTTCTCTCTTTATTCAGTAGTGTCCTGTTCATTTGAAATTACTGTGGCACTATGAGCAAACTCAATGACAAATGGATCTCTGGCTTCAACAACATGATCATACTATCTCATGATAGGCTGCCTTCTTTTTCCTTGGCTTTCTGATGAAGTGAAATTGTTCTTCGGTGAAATTATTTCCTTTAATTTGTCACTTTCATTGTATTGTACCCTCAGGCACTTTTGCATAATAGAGCGGACTTTTAAAAGTATCGACGAGAAATAAAATGTGGAATGAAAATAAGATTTCAAGAAACAATAAATTAGTAATCATAGATCCTCAGTTGTGAAAGGGCACAAACTTAGACTAATAGAAACGTTATTTACTATTTATAACATATACATACCAAATACTTTAGATGCGCAACATTAAGTAAACTTTGTCGCAAAAGACAGTTATTAGTAATAGTTACTATGTGTTTGAGTGGGTGATTAGATAATGATAATTTGGATAATGAGTCTTTTTTACAGAAGTGGCACGGTGAATTCATACTTCATTTTTTTTCTAATTGAGAACGTTTTTAAGATTCCTTGTATTCGCTCTATGCAGGTCAAGCCCGCGTGCGCCACAGGCTGCCACCGGAACGCGCTATGAGAGGTGAGATTTGCAGATGCTATTGGACGTCTTTCTTCACGCATGATTGACGTTTGCAGCGTCACTTCAGTCTTCCTGCTAATAATTTTGCACTGCAAATGATAGTCCAGGGACTTTCTCTTTGCGAGCCCTGAGCGTTCACGTACATGACTCCCTTTGGGGAGACACCTGAACTCTTTCTGACGATAATTATACTCTCGGAAGAGAGTCGCTTGACAAGCAAGAGAGAGTTAACGTCTAATCGGAGGAGTGCACGACGAAGAACCGCAATGAACATAGGCAAACAGCAGGGCTGACCGTGCGCTGAAGCTTCCATGAGGAAGCAACAGCTTCACATATGCCTAGAAAAAAAATACATACTTGTGCGCATCTTCTCAAACATATTAACGAACTAGTCCAAGTACTCACCAGGTTTGTGTTAATGTGTCTTTCTAGAGTAGTGCACGTTAGGAGCCAGGGTTCAGGGAAAATCTCAACAACAGCTTTTTTTTTTTCCCGGAGTGCGGCTTTGTTGTTCATTTACGACGCGGCCCCTAAACATTCGGATCCATGTTTCTCCTTCTGAATTAGAGATATCCTAAAACCCTCCGAATAGCGCTCATACAATCTCGAACCCAAGCTTGTCCTAAAGTATCATATATTTACAGTACATCTGTATAAAATCATTTTACAGTTCCTAGCTTCATCGCAAATATTACATTACCATAAATTTCATGACCGGTAACACTCAACGTGTATGCATTGACACTATATCCTTTTCTTCAGTATTTTTGTATATTATGGAAAATGGATAGTGGTAACGTATATATTGCACCGATTGAACCGCTTATAAAGCACCAAAAAAACTAATAAGTTCTCTAGGGTGGCCTGTGTTTCATTTACATTTTTGCTAGACAGCATGAAGTGAAAGGTTTGTTTTATAGCTAGCCCGCCAATCACAGGATATCTTTTCTTCATGGTTTATTTTTACAGCCCAGCAATAAATTATTCAATTTCCCGCATTATGAAGTGCTGCACCAAAAACGATTCGTGAATACGTTTTTCTATGGGACGTTCAGAAAATGCGTACAGTGTTACATTTCGGAGGTGATTTCACGCTCTTCTGACTGAAAACGCGACACCTGGAACGTACTTGCTGCACGAATATCTTACACGTCTCAATATGCCAGAAATTCGTTCGTCATGTATTCGCAGAATGCATGACATGGAAAGAACTTTATTGAATAGTCCTTAGGAAAATGACGAAGGGAGCCCTATGGCTGCCCACCGACTCAGTGGCTCCACCCAGGACGGAACCGGGAGGCGGTTACTCTCGGCGACGGCCCAGGACCTCTTGACAGTTTGTAGTTGACGAGTGATGTCCAAACTGGGAGGAGCTTTGTCCCAGTTCATCTGGTTGTGCAGACAGGAGTCTCCACTATATGGGCGCATCCAGAGCATATGGGCCAGAGAGCAGGACTCCGGAAAGTCGAGATCAATACGATTAAGTGCCGTAGGGTTAGCATACGTTCGTGTCTGCAATAACTTGAACGTGTGCGACTGCACCCTGTTCAACTGCAGAAAGCCGACTACTAAGAAAATACGGCAATGGACATTTGCCGTAGCTTTTGAGCAGTGCATTTTATCGTTACTTTAT